>VSMD01128903.1:0-90375 GCA_008750895.1 Mirza zaza
TTCCTTCCTTCCTTCCTTCCTTCCTTCCTTCCTTCCTTCCTTCCTTCTTTTTTCTTTTTCTTTTTTTCCTTCTTTTCTTCTTCTCTCTTGTTCACAAAAAAGAGGTCAGGCTAGATCTGGGTGGCAAATAAGCTTCAGTTTGCTTATTAGTTCTGACCAATGGGGAGTATCTTCCTGGAGTGTTAAATCAGAAAGGATTGAAAGGTTAATGAGTTCATCCAGAAAGAATTCTATGATTGATTAGTGATGCCTGACTTGGAAGAGGAAATTGGAGTTACTCTAAAGTCATGTCTATTTGCTAGACTTATCCTGAATTGAATAATTTTTACCTCTCTTTCACCTAAAATATTCTGTCAGGTATTCTTATAAAGAGCCAATAAAATAGAGAAGCCCTGGCTTACACCATGCTTACAGAAGCACTGTAAGTTTGTTTTATACACAAATGCCACCAGAGGGATTTTAAGGTAGTCTTTACAAAATTGCCTCCAGAAGTATCTGAAGTAGATGGGATGGTCTGTTGAAATTTGGACTTTTTCCTAAGCTATTGTGAGAAGAGATGCTGAAAAGTTTCCTTGATAATTCTTATGAGGATAAGTTACCTCCGAGCCACAATATTTAGCTCCCCCTCCCAACTTTAGAAATGACTAAAGTGGGTAGGATTGGAGCTACTCTTGGGAAACCAGACTTTTAGCTTTATTTTCTAAGAAATGGACATAGGAGATCTTTTGTATTTCAAGGGTTAAGAAGGAAAACTTGCCCAACTCCTCAGGATAGATCCTTATAACAGAGTGACAGGTATTTCAGCTTGGCAGAGGGAGCTAACTAGGTATCTTCAATGCAGTGGGCCTGGGATTTTGGGTACCTTGAGAGATACCCATGACTCTGGGATGATACAAAAGAGCCATGATTCTAGAATTATCCAAGATGATCCTGGGCATTTTAGCTAAGGTTAACCATACATCCTCCCTCCGAGATGACCATCCTTGAGCCAAGGGGCTGGTGAAAGGGCTTGGCCAGTAAGGATCACCATTACTACAGTCTATGTGAGGCTTGTTAACAGCCACACTGTGTAGCAGTGAGAATTAGAGGCAGCATTGCAGGAGCCAAAGCCCAGTTTATCCTGATTGGATATGGAATTCAGATCTATACCTCCATTCTGCTGTGTAAACTCCCAGGAGTGGACACAAATGAAAAATGCACATCTTAGGGAAGAAAAATAAGAGATATGCCTGTTTTTGTAAACAATTCTTATGGGTTGCACTATAACCCAAATTTGGAGATAAGTCCTGGCATATATTAGAGTACTGTTTCAATAGTTACTATAGAATTAGCCCCAAATGACTCTTAATATGCTTCAGTTATATCTTGATGATACCCTACCCCTAAGTCCCTGTTTCTGTCATCATAGGTGAAAGTTTCATTTGATCACTTCTTCAAGTACCTTGGTGTCAGAAATCAATCTCCTTTCCAAAAACTAACCATGTCATTCATTTCATCAGAAAATCTTCTTCCTACAGTCTAGACATTATGTCTCAGATCTCTCCATAGCAATCAAAATCCCATCCAGGTGCTGGTTTCAGAACTTTCGTAAGAAAGTGTTACAACCCAGTGCTAACAATGGTTAGTTTTTATCAGTTGAGAAAAGTCTTGCAGAAGACACTAAATCTGAAAAGTAAACCTGAAGGCCTGAAGGGACAGAATGTCATATGAGATGATGGGCTATGGAAAGAGGTTCATAACTACGCAGGAGATAGCAACATCCTCTGTGGAGGGGAGGGATTACTGACAGGTACAAGGTGGTAAACCCAGTGAAAAGAGTCTAGCTTTTCTTCAATTGTGGAGTAGGATTTCCTGGACCTATTTGTCAGAGGAGTAATATTGTCTGAATAGACTTAAGATAAATTGTTTAGCAGCATTTCAATTTCAATTCAATAAATATTTACTTAGTTTTCATGCTTCATGCACACATCCTTGAAGATGTTAGTGGAAAAAAAGAAGATGCCAACAAAGATAATGGATGATTTAAAACAAAAATATTGATTTCTACCTGCACTACTAACCAGAATTTTACTATGATGACATCAACTTCTTTCTTCCCTTGGTGCCTGTTCTACAAAAATAGTCATTGCTTTTCTGCCCAGTGCTTGTATTTAAAGCAAATCTATCTTGTGTCTTACCAGTCTCTGCCTAGTTTCTGACTTCTGGACTCTCTCTTTCTCGCTCTCTTCTTTCCCCCATACTATCATGCTAAAATCCTTTATTAATACTGAGAAGTGTTTTCTGCAAATCCAGCCTTCCTTCCTTCTTCCTTTCTCCCTATTGTTGGTATCTCCACCTGCCCTTACTCATCCCTTTCTCCTTGTGCTTTCACCCCTTCTAGCAAAACTTTTGGATGAGTCTGGCCAGCTCTCTCCTTCAAAGGTGTACTTAATTCATAAGCCTTAATATGCTGACCTTCTCGGGGTTATTTGCATTCTTACAGGTGATAAAAATCTTAAGAAAAAGGAATAAAGTTATAATGACAAATTTTTAATCATTGGAAAACTGATGGGGAAGCTGCTGTGATCTCCTAGTAGTCTTCTCAAAACCTCTGAAAACAGCTCGATCTTCAATTCCATTATTCAGAGCATTTCCAAGTATGCTAAGAGGTGCCGGCTGGAATTTGTTGTTCCTGGCTTGGATCCCAGCCTGTGCCTTTTCTGGGTGGTGTTCGCTCTTCAGAACCAGACGTGCTGGTCCCCAGGACTCTCCTATTGTAGCAGTAATTCTCCTGGAACACTAAAAAAATGCTCCAGTGTCTAGAGGGGTTGGGAATGAAGGAGTTAATACTCTTAAGTGCCCAAAGCAGACACAGCTAATGGGTCTTAACAGAAACCTGAGCAGGAGACCAACCACCTGCATTCAGACTGACCACTTATCGGTGGAATCCTGGGTGGTCTCCCTAGCAGGTTCCCCCCTGCCCGGGGGGCTGTGGGCACAGAGAAGAATCCAGTTCAATAATGAGCAAAAGAATGATTAATAGTGCTTCCTGCTCTAAAAGAGAGGCGGGGTGGGCAGCAGGGTGCTGGAAGAAAGCAAACAGCTGGATATTAGATTGCAATGTGGACAAAAACCACTTACATTTTAGATTCCGTATCATTGTGGTGATTGAGGCATGGAACTGAAACCTACTCTTGATTAGCAAGGCAAAGAGTAAGTTGCTGTACCATTTTTATAAAAATTTTGTCATTTTGTTCACTTATTAAGACCTTTTTTAAAACTCAGTGGCACGGTCTTCTCTATTATCTGAAAAGGTATAATAACTATTTCATAGGCTATTTATACTTCAAAAAAAGAGAGAATTCCATGTGTGGGCCTTCATACTGGATGCACATTTTATCTATACGCATGCTATGTATACACGTATGCATACATAATATGCAGATTAGAAAACACTAATGAATTCAGACTCTCAAGTGAATCTGCATAGCACTGTTTCTCAACACAGGAGTTAGCAATGGTTCAAAGTGTAAGACGGTGTCAGCTGTGTAGGAGGTGCTGAGTGGGTGGGGAAAAGTGGAGGCCTCAGTGAGTGAGACACAAAGTCATTTCCGTGGTTCCTCCTCTAGTGCCCTCCTATGAGTCAAGGTTGCTTGTGACATTGCAGTTGGCAGTTTAAACAATTGGAAAAGAAATTAGATGAGAAATAAAGTTCATATTCCAGAAGTAAAATTCACAGTGGAAATCAAAGGTAACATACACAGAACTCTCAATATATATGGAGTATGTACAGAGAGTATGTATATACACGTGTTTGTGCTGGTTGTCTCTGCATATTTGCACACACACGAAACATACAGAGGAGCCAGTTTATTCTTAAAAGAGTACACGCTTGGGAGACAATTCATGCATGCAAACCTGGCTCTGCAGCTAACTGACTACTGAAATCATTAAACAATTCATGTCGACTCTAAATCTCCATGTATTTACTCATCAATAAAATAAAAAAGTTAGATATCCTCATGGTCCCTTACAACTTTAAGATTCTAAACATTTGTGTGCAGGATGTCATTATTAAACAATCTGGAGAAACATTCCTCCATTGGCCAGACTCTTACCCCCCAGCCCTGCGTGTTTAGCTGCAGATGAACGTCATGGATACTGAGGGTCACAGAGGCTAGACAGCCGTGTAGAGAAGAGATTGGAATGTGGTGAGTAGAAAGGAGCCACCCACAGGAGACTAAAAGAAGCTCCACAACCACTAGGACAAAGTACAGGCTTTGTCCCTAGGGAGTGTCCTCTCTGGGGCACATGGCGGGTGGGGGAGGAGGATCTATCTCCTTACCTGACTCAAAAATGGTAATTGAAAGCACAGACTTTGAAGTCTGACAGGTTCGTGTTCAAGTCCCAGCAATACCAGTCACCAGCTACATATCCTTTGGCCGGTTTTTATACTGCTCTAATTCTCAGCTTTTCCACCTAAAAAATAAAGATCATAATGCCCGTCTCGCCAAGCTCTCTTAAGGCTTTAACAAGAACATGGGTGATATTTTTAAATGGTGCTCAGAACATAGTAAGTATTCAAAAGGATCATGTGTGTATTTCATATATATATCTCTATGTATATAGATGTATATTTCCCATATTACATATTTATATTATTAACTCTCTGATAAGCTCTATTTATAGAAATTTATGTGAAAAAAAGCTATTATTATTTTGTAGTGGGATGAGAGAAATTAATTCTTCATGAAGGATAGGGGTTTCATTTTCTAAAGAAAAGAATATTTGGAAATCAGAAAAAAATATGATGAGAAGAAATGAATAGAAAACTGGACATTGTATCTCAGACACATGGTCAACCACTGAGAATTGCTCCATGGAACTTCTTTATTTACGTCATGTTGACTGCTAATAATATGGGTGGCTGGAGCCATCCCCCAGCCATGATCCCAAAAATAAAGTCTCAGAGATTAAGTACTCTTTTTATGCATTCATGCCTTTGCTAAATACTTCCTTATGATTCCTCCAGAATAAGAGTCTCAGGAGAGCAGGGGGCATGCCTATCTTGTCTAGTACTGGATCCCAAAAGCCTAGAATGGTGACTGGCATGTGGTAAGTGCTCAAATTATATCACACTATCGACTTCTGGGGTACTTGTTCTGATCATTGTTTCCTGCTTGTCTCTTCCTGTTAAGATGTCAGCTCTGCAGGCAGTGAACCTCGCTGTGTTTACTGATGTGTCCCATGTGCCTAGAATAGTGCCTAGCACATTGTGGGTGTCCCATATATGTTTTTAGAAAGATGACTGAAGGAGGTAGGGAGAACAATTTATAAACATTAAAGTCTCAATAATCCAGGTTGCTCAAAGAGCTTCTTAACCTTTAGTTTCAAATGGAGGTTTCAAGGAAAATGGCTTCCATTGCCCCTTAAACGCAGAGCATTCAGCTAAATAACCAGACCTTTCGGGAGTTTCTGAGAAGATGAAGACAAGGGAAAAAATTCAGTTCCATATCCAAGGTTGCAGAGGCTGTTCCACATTCATCCAAACTCACGTTCTCCTACACTGGATTTGTCAAATCCTTTATTTAAATATCTCATTATCTAAGACAATTTTGTACTTACTGTCATGAAGGCTTATGAAACCTGCAAACCTGTCTTGCTGGAATAGGTACAATTTAAGCCAGTGATTGTTCAAGAGAGAAAGAAAAGGTGAAGAATGGCACCATTGTGAAGATTAGAGCAGGAAGGTAGACAGCCCTCGGAGCTAACCTCTGTTCTCCGGGGTGTTTGTTTAGGCTCCTCAGACAATGCATGGAGCCTAAAGAAAGAGGGGGGAAAATTGTAAGTCTTCATGTATAATTTTTGTTGTTATATCTAAACTGATAGTTGAGGGCTAGGAGCTGAAACAATATTTTATAGAAGTATCATGTTGAAGTTTTTGCAGGTTTCAAAATATTTAAATATGTAAATTTCAATGGAGAGATGTTCAGATTTTTTGATAGTCTAATGATTTTAAGCATCTCATTTCTAGTCACACACTGACAAAAGATGTTCAGATTGCAGTGTGAGATGGTTTCTATGGTTACAGTTGTTTCCTAGCATTTTAGTGACATCTTTTGTGAGCATTGGCTGCTTCACTTATTTGTCACTAATGTATGTGTAGAACTATAGTTAATAGCCTTGGGCGGACAAAATTTTTTTTTCTGAATGGCTGTATTGTTTTTTAGCAGCATTTTTCAATAAGGTGACAATGCATTAGAATACTAATGGTATGTATGGTATTTTAAGATGTCAAGTTTTCAATAAAATGATAATGAAAATTTTGCATTTCATTTAATAGTTAAATATTCATGAATTTTCACAGCATGATGAACTGAGTGAAAAATAAAGAAACTGTATAATGTATAATTCTAAACATCATAAATTAAGTTTCTTTTCATAGAAGCTATTCAAGAGTATTTAATATATGGTTCTTCGTGGATTTAGACCAATCTGAGCTAAATTAAAGGCATCTAAAAAGGAAACTTGTTTAAACCAATTTAACATATTTTAACACAGCATGTTTATAATGTAACAATATAAAGGAAAATGACACATTACAAACAATATATACATTATATAAAAATTATGATGACTAAGTGGGGGATATAGTCATTAGGCAAGAGTATTTTGAAGAAAGTAATTGTGAAATAGGAGATGCAGGGATGCCTGGGAGAGAGCCAGGTGACATAACCATGAGTAACAGGATGAAAATAAGCTGTAGAAATTGAGAATCTAAAAGTTCTGTCCAATAAATATCTGTTTCAGGTCCTAGGCTAATTTCTAGAGAACCTAAAGGTGAACACCATATCTTCCTTCTGGTCCTGAACTAAGCCAATCCTAAAGCAAATGTTTAGAGTAAGAAAAACATTTTCCCCAATATTAGAGGTTAAAAGAGTTTTACTGAAAATATGAGTCAATTCCTTAAAATAAATTGTTTACATATATATATTCCATTGGTTCTGCTTCTCTGTACAGTAGGGATATGTGTGGCATTTTGTTTCATTAATTCCATATCTGCTTATATGTATATAAGGTATGTACTTGTTTCTATTTAATGTATACAGAAAAGAACAAATGCAGAGAATTAGAAGTAAACCAACTAGTCTTAAAAAACATGAGGATTGTTCCAAAAACAGAAAGGATAGTCCAGTATGGATAATCAAATATCAAAAGTAGAAAGAAGATCCAACAATGTTAACTGCTGATAAAGTAGCCAAATGTCCTAAAAACAAAAATTAAATATGTGTACTCAATTCCTTATGCCTAGGGGCTAAAGCCTCTACATTTCCAAATTAACTATATTGAAACTTTAATATAACATTTTTTCAAAAAGACTATTGGTTTTGTTGCAGCAGAATCCACTCCAATTACTTGTTACAAAGAATACATCTACAGTAAGTATTTGGAGACTCTGTGTATGGAGTTGAGCTACCAGAGAGAAAGTGACTAATGGAATTCTAATCACTGAGATAGGGAAGACTGAGAAAGAAGCCATTACTTGAATCCTTATGGGTGAGATATTTTTGTCAGTCACCGAATAACCCATGACCTCTTCTGCCAACCTCCTGTCTGAAAATTGTTCAGCTATCCTCTGCTGACTGGCCAGGTAGTCCATTGACCCATCCTATTAAGAGTGTTAGATGGGAGTAAGAGAACCTTAGGACTGAAACACAGAAGATAGACTTGGCTTCTATTAAAGGGCAAATCAAGAATACAACCAATATAAAGTGGATAGAAAATCATAGCCTGAGGTGCTGCTGACCTATACAAGAATGTAGACTTAGGCTGCAAAAGTTTAAATTTCTATAGTTTAAAAGTATCATCACAGCATTACTCTGCCCATATTGATGATCAACTTGGTATTACTCCTCTCCCATAGGTATTATGGTCACTCATTTCTTTAATGCCTAACACGTATGTAAAATAATACAGATTATTATAAATGTAGATGAGAATCAAAGATAATTTTTTTAAAGTTTTTATACATTTGAATGTTACTACTAACCCTATTATTTAACCAACTTAGTATTATCCTTGATTTGTGTTAAGCAGCGATCATTTTATGTATTAAGAAATTGAATTCTAATGAAAGTAATATAATCATCAAAAGTAAAAAATGGAAATTTCATGTATTTTCTTAATTTTCATACACTGCCCAAACCCAGTTTATTTTAACATACTGATTTTTATTTATTAAATGTCAATCAGGTAAATTTTGTCATTTAATGTCCTGGCTCTATCTCTTACTAGCTGCACAACCTAGTGGAGGCAACCTCATCCTTCACATTTCGTTGTGTTCATTTATAAATAGGGATAATTAGAATATCTACCTTATAAAATGTTGTGTAGTAGACTAACCGATATATAATATATATATATATATATATATATGCACATAAACACTTAGAACTAAGCTTGTCAAGTAGTCAGCAGACAATAAATACTAGCTATCTTTATCATCATTCTAATTAACGGCAATTTATTTAGAGGCAGCTAAAAATAAGACCAATAGAGGGATGATGGTAAGAGATGTTAAAGACTTTCTTAGCCCAAATGTCATTAAAGTAGATACAGGTACATATAGTGTTTTGATGGAGTATCTTAACCTGGATAAAATGCATTCAGGACTAGAAGTCAGCAGAGCAAATTAGCTAACTTTCTAGTTCTCAACTTCCTTATCCATGACAATAGATTGGCATTATTGATATCCTTCTGGTCTAAATTGTAATGACTATTTGATTTTATGAAATCAGATGCTTAAATAAGAATTTAGAACACAAAAGGACAAATATTATACAATTCCATTATGTGAGGTACCGAGAATAGTGAAATTCATAGACAAAAAACTAGAATAATGGTTATCAAGGATTAGGGGGAGGAGGTAATGAAGAGTCACTGTTAATGGGTACAGAGCTTTAGTTTGGGAAGGTGAAATTGTTCCTGAGATTTACAATGATAATGGTTGTATAACAATGTGAATATACAGAACTGTACACTTAAAAATGGTTAAAATGGTAAATTTTGTGTTACATATATTTTACCACATATATATATATGGTAAACATATATAGATATACGTTTATAACATTTGGGAATAAACATTTGGGAAAAAAACAAAAAAATCATAGAGTTAATGTAGTATTAAGGTAAAAATTACCCTTGTCCATAATTGTGGACGTTGAGTCAACTAACCTACATATGATAATATTTAGTCTCAGTGTGCATAATGCCTAAGGCTCTAAAATTTTGCTTTTAAAGTATTGTTTTATCAAAAAGTTCCTCATTAATTTTAGATACCCTCTTTTGGCTTCAGATATGGGAATTAAACTATTACATCACATCACTATCGGAAGTGTTACTTCAGTGCCTCAGGACGTCCAACGATTCCATTGTGATCAGCACGCCTAGCAGGGGGATCTTCTTTAGGATACATCAGTGTCTTGTACTAGAATAAGTGAAGAGAGCATTAGCAGGGCAAATTGTGGCTAATGCATTCTCCCTTATGCATTTCTGGGATGATAACCAGCCCCATTAAATAGCACCCCAAATGGATTGGGAATGCTACTGACCAGGAAAAGAAGACATTTTCCTCCCCCATAATCTCAGCCGACAACACAAACATCACCCAAGACGATTGCTGCTCTGGCATTTCCTTTCACATGCTGAGGTGTTTCTTGCATCTCAGGAGATGGGAACCTCATAACCTGTCTGCAGAGACTCCAAACAAACAAATGATTTTCATTATTAGCCTGGATTAGGCTAACGGCAAATTCGATCTTTGGTTTCAAGGCCTAACCCCTTTACCCAAAATGTACCCGGATTTCAAATATCTCCACTTCTCTGTTTTATCAAGAAGCAGCAATAATCTACTACCACCACTGTTATTATGGCATTTCAATCAACTCATTTCACTGCCGTTTGAGAAAACACTTTGTTGAAACCCAAAGGAAAATCTGCCACGTTTCCATTCAGACATATGGCTGGAAAAAAAACCTTAATAACCAGTAATCAGAGTCTGCCTTCTTTGGGTGTAATTCACCGTGGACAAAACAATTTATGCTGCATTGGATGAAAATAGTTCATCGATGTTATTCTCCAAGAGTTAGTAAAATAACTCCTTCTCATCTGATATCCCAAAACTAGGGGGCAAAGAGTTCAGATAATGTTGGGATCGATAAAGTCACAAAAGCGGAGTCATATAGGAAATACATCTTGAAATTACTATCTTGCTCTTTTTATCACAGAACCAGCCAAAGGGCCATTATCAAGGGTAGTATTACAACAAGTTTTAGTTCAGAGAATCATCGAAATTAAAGACAACAAAGATATAATATATATCTGCCTAGACAGTGATTGCAATGATCAACAGTCTGAAGTGTTTTTCCCTTTCAGAAAATAGACCTCTGATTATTCCCCATGGCTTAAATAATTCAAAATAGTGAATCATCAAAATTTATCTTTTAATATATTTTGAACTGAAATTTGAATATGAATATATAGTTTATAGAAAATTAATTTAAGCAAATTATTGAGGCCTCATTAAAGTCCAAACCCAGGTGAAATGGAGAAATATCCTTTCTTCGGTATGTATCAGATCCTTCAGCTCTGCCTCATAATCCTGCATTCTCAGAATAGTCTCCCTTTCTGCCAATGCCTTATTTCCTATCCCCTCAAGCAAAAGTGCCCCTCTGTACACATTTCCCTATAGCTACAAAGGGTCTGTGTTTCATTTCAAAAGGTTTCTCTGGATGCACAGAGAGTAGTTGGAGTTCTTTTGTCAATAAAGTAAAAAGTAGATAATATTTGTTTTCCCTGGCAGTACAGTACATCAGTAGTTCCCAAACTTGGTTACACATTAGAATGACCTAAAGAACTTTTAAAAACCTGATGCTAAGGTCATACCCCATACCAATTAAATCAAAATGTCTGTGAGAAGGAGCCAAACAACAATGTTTTTTTAAAGACATCCACATAATTGCATACTGCAACAAATTTAGGAAACATAGCAGTACATGTTGGAAATAAAACTTTGTTAATAAACCATCTCTTTGTAGCACTAATCAAGAACTGGCATTGTGTTTTTTTGTTTTGTTTTGTTTTGTTTTGATTTCTTAGCATTACTCAATCTTTAATAACTCTAGGAAAATCAATTCAAAGTCAAGCTGTCCAAATAAATAACAAAAAGCATCTCTCTTTTTTTAATCATTATTAACTCAATGCTATACTATGGCCCATTGAACATTTTTTCCTGAAATATTTTATCTTTATGGCTTTATTTCTATTACCATTTTTTTACAGGGCCAGCATGGACTCTACCCATGGAGAAAGGTATATTCACACTTCCCACAGGATAGACTGTTTTTCAGGACAGTTGGTTGTTTTAAATATGGTTTAGTTTCATTTTCCAATATCATCTATATTCTGTTATATAAGAGAGGAAGACCGAAACCACACCCATTGTAATGTTTTTCTTTTGGTCCTCAGACTCCAAGAACTTCACTACCACCTGGAAATGTGCTAAATTCTTATTTTTTACCTTCCATCTTATAGACAATGCAGATATGTTTAATTTAAAGCTTTTTTCTCCATATTTCCATTAACAATTTATCACAACATGACATTTTAAAGTCCATATCTATCACCAATTAATTTTTTAAGAAAATTAATTTCTATATTTTGATTGGAAAATGTAAGCAATTGCCAGATGATCCACACTTATTTCGACCATATTCCCTAGAATACTGCCCTAACGTGCCAGCTTGCTTTGCTTAAAGGCAACTGACTGTTCCTTCTAATGTGTGTATCCTTAACCCTTCTGGATCCTTCTCTCAAGCTGTTTGTGCTATGGTGCCTCTTTTTGAAACAGTCAACTTTATTAAAAATATTTTTGCCTTGTTCAATCTAGATGGCTTTACTACTGAAATATTTTCTTCTCCTCTCTTCATTTTTTTCCTGTCTAATAGTTAACATATTCACAAATAAAACAGCCACAAAAGGAAAATTAAATAGTCCCCTTCAAATATTCCTTTGTTATTATGAGATCTAATCAACAACAGATACTACTTCTTAAAAATATTAAGCCAACTGAGTTAAGTCAATTCTTGCTTACATTATGATTTCTGAGAACATTTCTTAAAGTCTCCTTAAGAGATTTTGAATGTCTCCTTGAAACTCAGAATAGTATAGTTTTGAAGTCATCATATGATGCTTTATTCATGAATCTGAGAGGCTTGTTCCCATCAAGTTTTTCTTGCAAAATGAAAGTGCTCTTTTTGACCTTGTCTCAGGAAGGTTTGAGGAACCAGCAAGCAGCGCAAGAGAGGCCTTAGAAGAAAGAGAAGGGTGAGGATATGGCAGTAGCATAAACAGCAACATATGACTGCTTTTTCCAGAAGGCTTCAGTACTGGGTGACTTACATGACTTACTATGAGTCTAACTTGAGTTAACAATAAGTATTTCCTAAAGGTGTACTACATGCCCAGCACTGTGCAAGGCATTAAAGAAGATGCAGAAGAAAAAAGACCCAGAATTGCCTCTGGCACTTGTGATGTGATTGAGGAGGGACGATGCTGTTGATTATAAAACAATGTAATTGTTTTGACCACTAAAGTAAAACATACAAGTGATTCAATTTTGACATGCCATCATGTGTGTCAAGATGTATTGGCATTGTAACATACATCCTAATTTCAGAGATGCTACAATGCCAAAAAAAAAAAACCAGTCCAAAAAACCCAGAGTACCTTTTGGAATCAACACAATAGAGTACACACCTGAAACAACAAGGAAATACTATACAATAGTGCCAAATCCAGGAAAGGTTGTACATACAGTGATGTATACAACATCTCCAGAGGGCTGCCACAGTGGATACCACTGCAACCACCTAGGTGGTTTGCAAACTAACAAAAGCTAAATGGCAAAGAGTTAAAAGCACTTGTTAGTCCCTAGAGTTTCATATAATGTCTAGATGGCAAATTCCTTCTTACTCACTTTTATGAGAAAGGTAAGGTGCATTACCTTAGGTAATGTGAATACTTTTATTCACATTCACATTATTTTATTCAAAGATAAGGTGCATTACCTTAGGTAATGTGAATGTGGAGGTAAGGTGAATACTACACCCACAGATGACCCACCCTCATGTCCTACTTATCCTACATCCAAAATATCTCTCATATCCATCTCTTCTCCTTTCACACTTGCCATTACCTTATTTCTTTTCACTGTTTTCTCAACCGAATATCTCTAGGCACTATCTAGATTGATTATTCTTATTCATAGCTCTGAGCACAATGATTCCAACATTGTAGGGATGGCAAGAGTGGCTAATCAGTGATGATAAATCTATTTAGCTTGACATTCAGGGCCTTATAATATAGGATCCAAATATACCTTGTCTCCTATTTTTCCATTGCAGTAGGAATTGTCTTAACATATTTCTATTTAATTGACTCATCAGATCAATGCTCTCTGTTCCTTCTATAAAACATAACCTCTATGAACACATGGCTGATTGAATACTCTCAGCTAGCAAGTTATACAGTATGCCCATGCCCTTCTCCCACCAATTAGTTGTATGCTTGCCCAAACCTATTTATGCCAATCTTATTTGTTCTTGCAATTATGTGCTTTAATTAAATATGAAAAGTGATAAAACATGAGAATGGAAAGAAAATTGTTTTTATGAAAACTAAGTTATATGCTTGATTTAAAAAAAACAAAGCCAATAAAAAATGATGTCAAATTAGGAATGGGCAGGACAACTGTAACAGATTGAGAAAACAAATCATAAAAATCCAGAAAGATACTGCACTCAGATTGTTCTCATCTCCCAGTTTTGTTCCACTTTATTTTTTATTTTTTATTTTTTTTTTTTTTTTTTGAGACAGAGTCTCACTTTATTGCCCAGGCTAGAGTGAGTGCCGTGGCATCAGCCTAGCTCACAGCAACCTCAAACTCCTGGGCTCAAGCGATCCTTCTGCCTCAGCCTCCCAAGTAGCTGGGACTACAGGCATGTGCCACCATGCCCGGCTAATTTTTTCTATATATATTAGTTGGCCAATTAATTTCTTTCTATTTATAGTAGAGATGGGGTCTCGCTCTTGCTCAGGCTGGTCTCGAACTCCTGAGCTCGAACGATCCGCCCACCTCAGCCTCCCAGAGAGCTAGGATTACAGGCTTGAGCCACCACGCCCGGCCTGTTCCACTTTAAATAAACCAAACTAGTTAATATAAAACCAGCACAAAATGACGTATTACAGGTAGGGCCTCCTATCAGCAGAATCATACTTCAAGACAATCATTTGGTTCTTCAACAGAAGATTGGCAAATAAGTGTACGCTTGTATGTTTCATGTTAAAATGAAGGATGTATATGTGTTGATTCTTAATGATTCCTCCACTTTAAGTTTTCTTTTTTTTTTTTTCTTTTTTTTTTTTTTTTGAGACAGAGTCTCACTTTGTTGCCCAGGCTAGAGTGAGTGCCGTGGCATCAGCCTAGCTCACAGCAACCTCAAACTCCTGGGCTCAAGCAATCCTCCTGCCTCATCCTCCCGAGTAGCTGGGACTACAGGCATGGGCCACCGTGCCCGGCTAATTTTTTCTATATATATTAGTTGTCCAATTAATTTCTTTCTATTTATAGTAGAGATGGGGTCTCGCTCTTGCTCAGGCTGGTTTCGAACTCCTGACCTGGAGCAATCCGCCCACCTCGGCCTCCCAGAGTGCTAGGATTACAGGCGTGAGCCACCGCGCCCGGCCTAAGTTTTCAATTTATAGACTGGCTAACAGACCTAATTCAGTAGATGGAGACTCTGTGCTCCTATCCTGGGCTCCAATCAAACTTTAACCTCAAGGCCCACATATTTCTTCTTCATGAAATGAACTTTTCTCATATCTCACACGAATACTCAAGGATCTGACCAAATGCTCCATTTCTACAAAATGTTCCATAAAGCCCTCCTGCCAGAAATTGGACTCAGTGTCACCCAAGGGTTCTAATATCAGTCCTACCATTTGTGTGTGGGGGGGACCCTAATCCAATGTAATAGCCTCCAAGCTTCAATTTCTCCATCTTTATAATGGGGATAATACCTACCACCTAGGATTGTTGAAGGATTTAATGTATAAAAGATTAAGCATGACCCCTATAACGTAGGTGGGTTCAAAAAATGAAAGACGCCAATCTCCATCCTTCTTTTAGATGCTTATAGACCTTTGCTCTTTTTCATGATGTTTCTTACTCTCTATTCTACATTTTCACATTTTCAGTATGTCTTTTCCCCTCCATTAGACTATATATTCCTTGACTGTTCAGCTATGCATCCAGTACTTTTTTGTTATCGCTTGTTTTGCTCTTAAATGTGATGAACTTTTGTTCTGGTCAGATAAATAAACAGAGGCCTGGCAAAAGAATAAGGAAAAAGACATACAGAGTGTCTTATATGATCTGCATTTGACTTTCCCTAAAACTTTATTCAATAGAAAAGACAAGATGCCTAATTATAGCAGCTTAAAGGTGGGTGCTTTTATATCTCATTTATCTTTTGGTTCTGTGTTGATTCTGCCTTTCTCCTAAAAATGTTGACGGGCTAGATTGCACCTGACAGCAGTCTTGGCAGGCCCTAGAGAATTCCATCTTTGCAATGCAATGTTCTTTGAGAGAAAAGAAAACTTTTGCCTGTTCCCTCTCACCTCCCCCCAAAAAAGATTGAAATTCTGCATTCTTTTTAGTTGACAATTGACTGGAACATTTTGCAAATAAGTGCCAGGCCTCAATGAGGTGTAAAATACTGACTGTATTAGCTAGTTATTTAGAGAGATGTGAAGATGCTCTTGCCAACATACATTCAATTTAGGCTTTGGATGCTTTGCGTGATCTCCCAGGCAGCACTTGTTTGAAAATGTTAGAATTTAATTTAAAAGTTTTCACATTTGCTTTTTGTTCTTATTTTTTAAAGCAGCTATAACTCTTTAGTTCTTTAGAGAAGAAACTCTGGCATTAGTCTTTATATATGTGCACATGTTTATATATCTATGTAAAATATGAAAAAATATTTTTACAATGCTTTCTATTATTTTGCTCTCTTCTAATTTTTGTCATTGAACTTAAACTTTTTCAGCCTGAGACTACTGAAAATAGAACTACAGTGTTATTTTTGTAAAGATGACCTTTTCAGGTTCATATCCTTGGATTAACTACATGGATCCACACATAATTTTATATTTATAGACTGCAAGGTTGCTAAAGGGCATTGAAATGTCTTCTTATCTACCCACCATGTGAGGAAAGTGGCATAACCCACTTGAGTCATATACAATCAAGACTTTCTCCATCAACTAGGGAATAAGACTCTACATTTCTTGATAGTATTACAAATTAATATTTATAATAGTTACAATAGCTTATATTTGTATATATAGGAAATATTCATTGCTTTTACAGCCATGTCTAAGCATGTTTAGCAAACTAGTGGGTTAGGCTTAACTAGGGCTTTGTCATGCATTGTACAAGTTGCATACTTTACAGTTCTAGAGGAGCCATTCACATGGCCTATTACATTGTGACTTTTTCTAAGACAAAGACTAAATAGTTTGATGATGGAGTTCAAGCACATTTGGCAAACTGATGTGGTGGTCTAACAAACCCCTTATTTGAGCAGAGGAGGAAGAAATGAAAACACTGAAAAACTCATCCTAAAAGGGAAAGGAGTCAAATAATGAAGCACCAGTCAATACAGTCAACAGCTTCACGGAGTAGCGGTTGCTGACCAAACCTATTACAACTCAGCCATGCTGCGGACTTGGAGGGAAGTTGCCATTTACGAAACTAACCAAGAGTTTTGTCACTAAATTCAGTAGCCCTCTAAGAGAGTCAAACAATGTCCCAGTGCGCTTTCCCTAGCAATGTTGAGAAGAGACAGCCACTGCCATCTTGCTTCAGTGAAGACTTCTAATTTTTTGTGGTCCCATGAGGACTCAGCATGAATAGCCAATCAGCAGGAAGTCCTAATCTAGGAGGGAACAAGGGCCCTGCGTACTGAGAAACATCAGCAGAAGGGGAGGCAGCTTGAGGAAAGGCAACAATATCATCAGAGGTCCAGAGGTAATAGTCACAACAAAGAGTACTGAATGCAAACTGGGGTCTAGGCTGATTCCCCTGGAAACTCAAGAAGTGCTTGGAAGAGAAGCAGTTTGCAAAGCACTGTATTTCCCTATGTGAGAAGGAAGTGAGGCCCCTAAGTGTAAGTGACTTTCCCAAGGTCACCCAGATAGAAAAATCAGGGCTAGAAATCATCATCAGGAGTTTCATAGTTATGTATGACCATGAACAGTCTGTGAAACCAGAACTCTGAATGACAGGCCTGCATCCAACAGAAAACTAGAAGAGAAGGTCACCTCTGAGAGTGTATGCCATAATGTGTCAACGTTATCTTCATAAGACTGTTCTAAGAATTACTAATAGTCATGAGCTCTGAGACATCAATAAATAAGAACAAAATGTACATGTGCATTCTTTCATGATGCAATTATTTCATTAGAAGATTCTTTTGCTATGGCAATGACTAAACACTGTCAGATGCAGTACACCACACACACACCGTACACTAAAGTGGTAGGCCTTAGAGAACAGCGTGGAAAGAGAACTTTTGGAACTATTTTTAATATTTCCCAGTGCAACCTTCTGGAATGACTAATAGTTGCAATTAGGTACAATGTTTGAAGGATTTAAAATCTAACATTGCTACATATGTCTTGTACTGTTTCCTTACAAATTGCATGAGCTCTGAAACTGATGGTTCTGGTTGGGAATCCCAGCTTGATGCTTACTAACTTTATGGCCTTAGACCAGTCATTGAGCCTCTCTTCCTCCCAAGGTTAGGAAACTGCATGGAAGTGTAGAGGGCACCGTGAGATACAAACAGAGTGAGAGATAGGAGCCCCTGAGAAACCACCAAAGGTAAGACTGTAGTTGCAAAAGGCCAATTATTTTGAGTTACTAATTCTACCTTTGAAATTTTCAGTGCTGTACTTGGGACAAAAAAAAAGTCAGCAATTTCTTCAGATGTTCTAGGAAGTATGGTTTGAAGACACACTGAAATGTTGACCTTACTTACTGCCATTGAGCAGTCAACGCTAAGGTAGGGGCCCCTAAAATATAGCTAGTTGTGGTTGTTTTTCCTGGAGACCGAGAGCTAAATTTGCTAAGCAACCAAGAAGCAAGTTTTAAGAATACAAAGGTAGTACATTGGGGTAATGGTAAGGTGAGAGAGATGCTGTTATACATTGAAATATGCCAGTCTTGGAAAAGTTACAATAGTTAGAAAAAGAAAAGTATTTCTGCTGCTGCTGCTGCTGCTGGTGGTGCTTATGATGATGATGGTGATGATGATGATGACTATAATAATGATGATGGTGATTTGGTAGGGCTGAAAGGATCAGTTGACCAGGAGTGACAATGTCTGTGTAACTAGCTCAGCTCCATGACTTTGGACAAATCACTTAATTACTGAAGACATTGCTTTCTCATCTCTATGATGAGAAAACTGTTAATATTTAATAACACACTCCTGTATGCCTCTTGAGGTTGTTACATGGCCAAAGCAAGGAAAAGATGGAACCACTCTGCATTCAGCAACATGCTTAAATAATTAATGACACAGATTTGCTTGATTGCCTTGGCTAACCAAGTTATCATGATGAGTTGCTAACCAGGTTGCTAGTTTTCCAATGGGATCATGTGAAAGGAAGAAAAAACTCAAGAGGCTGTTGGACTTTGGGAGTTTTTTAAAAAATTTGCAATCAAACACGAGGTTTTAGTAAGTGAAAGGTTTGGATTTTTAATTCAACGTATCTCTTCTTATATAGATTTTTTTGAATAACACATTTTTATGGCATTTATATTTGCAAAGTATTTTCTAAAATAGCTGACCCATAATAGAAGTATTCTGCTTTATAGTTAAGAATAAAAGTTAAAATGCTATATCTTAGAAGAAAATGTTGGCCTACCTCTCAGAAAAATCTAAATGCTAGTCTATTATTATCATAGAGCTCTGAGCAAGGACCTCAGTCTCCCCATCTGCCAACTGAAGACGAGGGACTAGATAATTTCTAATGTCCTACCCAACTCTAACAATTGGTAATTTCTATGATATTACCTATGCTTTCCCCATGTTTCCAGATGGAAGTGCCAATGAATGATAGTCTCTTTTAGGGCAGCCCTGCTGTTGATTCTCTTTGGTGGCATTGATTCTTCTAATATCTGTAGGATGTGACAAAGAAAGAAGGTATGGGGAAATGTGCTTTGAAAACTGAGCATGATATACATTTTCATGTCGAACAGAAAAATTTCTGTTTACACTTTGCATGTAATTTGCAGGATGTAAATGTCAAAGCAAAAGCTTGATAAAGTTAGCACACAAGTAGTGGGTTAAACTGAGAACCAGATATGAGCCTGGCCACCACTAATGAATGAGCTACCATACCCAGACTAGATCTAACCCTTCCAGATTGTGAATGGCTGAAGATAATCTATGATTTGAGGAGGGTATTGGAGGTCAGCATCTATCTCTAAAGGGGAACTAAATGTCCTTAATGAGCTAGGTTTTCTTCAGTGCGCTAAAGGAAACACAACTTCCTGACACGAGCAAGTTTCTATTTCTAAAGATTACAAGGATAGTATGTTACAATTTACTGTAAATAGTTCAAATGCTTTAGGGTTGCTAAATAGTTTTAGTCCATTGTGACATAGTCATTACTTTGACACTGAAATACTCCTGTATAAAATCCCATAATATTAGCCTGCCTCTAATGTTTTGCAATTACCTCCTATTCAGTGCCCTTCCCTTTCATTAATCTCTCCCACTCCTTTTAGTCAGTTTTGGAAACAAGGTGAAATCCCAGAGTTGAAAGAACTCTTGATTCGTTTCCATATCTGCCCACCTTACTTTCTATACAACACTTTTCAAAGAAGGAATTCTCATAATGTCCCCCAATAACTTCCTCTAAAGTCTAATCAGTTTTATATCAGGAAATGCTTTATGTGTAATCTGATTCTGTCTTGCCATGAAAGAAGAAATTTACCTCTTATTTCTCAATATTTCATATTAAGAAAGGCTTCCCAAAATAAGGGATCTGGCAGTTCTTGGTTTCCATGTGTCCCTTCTGTAAATCTGAGTTCTTATTCATATCCTTCTCTCCAGTTAGAATGCTCAGCCATCCGCTCACTCACCTCTGCCTTGTCCTTCCTGATATTATAAGATTTCATTCAAATATCCCCTTCTCCCAGAAGGCTTCCCTTATCAACACCTCTGTCCTTCACACACACACACACACACACACACACACACACAGAGTTAGATGGTCTCTATCTCAGCTCCCATTACAACCTGCGCTTAATTCCTACTTCTTCTCACAGCACATCATAACTGTTGGCGTATTTCCCTCACCATTCCCTCTCCAAATGTAGATAATAGCCCTTTTGAGGGCAGGGGCTATTTCCACCTGTCTGTAGCTCCGTCACCTAGAACAGTACCTGGTCTACAGAAAATAGTCAAGAAATACTTAGTAAAGGAATAAATGCATTTGTCTCAAGCACTGGTCCCCTCCCACTACTTCTCTGAAGAAATCTTTTTTGCTTCCATATTAAAATTATGAAAATTTAACAATCTCTTGATGACAATTTGGAAGCCTCACCAGGACCTCTCAGATGGCATTTCTCTTGTGTTTCAGAATGTGTTTGCTTTGCATGACAGTCCAGATGTCAGCCTTTCCACATTTCCCCAGAATTACCTTGAGTCGAATATGTCCCTCCCGTGTAGTTCCAAACCTTCTATCTGGGCAGGCAGCTCTGTTGTTAGCTAACTGTCGGCATTATACTGCTGTATTCATAAAGGATTGTCAGCGCGATGCAGTATTATTATGAGAGATCATTTGCTCATGTAAGACACATTAAACCTAGCAGTTGCTTTGTCTCTTGTCAAGAGAATTGTGTGCTGTTACATTGGAGATGAGAGTTTGCACCGTCAACCTGCTGCTGCTGCTGTTTTTGCTACCCACTTTGGAAGAATCAACAATTCATGCTTGTTTCCTTGTTTTTCTTCTTTGGTGACAACCTAGCCACTATCCAAACAGGAATCTTATCAGTGTCAGGAAAATAATATCCACCGGTGTGAGGGTCATTTCATGCAAGTTTTTCTACCGATGGCCTGAGTTCTGTTCTTTATTCAGAGTCCAGTGGCTGGGGTGCCGCCACACCCTGCCAAGAGGCTTCCCAACACCTACTCACTCACTTGGGCTTCCAAACTGCCTTCAGGGTTGCCCATTGTCTTATTTTGCCAGCCTTTCCCAGGCTTCATATTGGAATCTCTCTCCACCGTCTACTTCTTATTTGAATTACCATTTGTTGCCAAAACTTTCAGAAACCTACTCTGCTGGCCAGGCTAAATCATTTCCCACACATGCAGCAGAGTTCCTACTGGGACCGTACGTCCCCAGCAGGAAGTCCAAGTCCAGGGTCCTTTTTCTCCTGGTGTGCCCATTCTGAAGACATGGACTGTGCCATATGTGCCATATCCTGACACATGACACATGACAGGATTTGATATGCAGGATACCACTATTTTTTTTAAAAAAATGACAGGATTACTGAAAGAAAAACAAAATTCAATTTCCTGCCTCTGTTTCCCCAAGATTTTCTTGGTTCCTTCACTTCTTGTGTGTTTGCAAAATCCCTACCTGAAAACTAAATATCTAAGCCAGGAAAAAGTAGTAAGATTAAAGAACCAGAGAATTTTGGGGAAAGTTGAATTTTTGTAAGTGGAAGGTGTTAATGTTAGCTTAATCATTGGCCAAGACTACTTTTTTTCAGGGTTCACCTTGGTAGCCTCTTATTATTAAGAAACAGCACATTTTCAACACTGCATTTTGCCTCAGCAGGTCCCTTTCAACAATATATTATGGTTCTGTTATAGAACAGCCAAATTGCATTAATCACTTTCTTTAAGATGTAGTTTGTAGCAGATAATACATTTTTAAGCTTGCTTTGCTGCAAGAGCTTTCTGACAAAGGAGTAGTCTGTAAAAAGTTATCTCTTCCCATTTTGAGCCCACCAATGCTGCACATTTCACTTATCTTTGACTGTGTCATGCTCTCTATTATTGTACTTCTCCTTAATGCTTTTTAGATTTGCTTACTTTCAGATTCCTTAAAGGTTCTGCTAGTACAATAATCAGATCATCTGACTAGCCATCTTTCTGTCTGTCTACATTTTAAATGTATCTAATAAACTGTGTGATATAATTATTTTACTCCTTTTTGTTTTCACTCATGGAAAGCTAGAATTTTACAGATCATAAGGACATAACAGCAGGTAGTTTTCAAAGAGAATAAATATGAAATAAGAGCCTGTTTTTCTTAATGAAGTCAAAATGGATCCTATTTTACAATGCATCCAGAATATGACTTAGTGAGAAACTCTTAGGTGATATGTATTCATTTCTAGAAATTACAAGTGTCCATAAGTGTGTATATGCATCTCGATGTAATGCTGCAGTATAAATTTATCATTTTAAATATCTGAGCTATGGCTTTAATCAAATTTTAAATACAAGTTTACATTGTCTGCAGTATTTTTAAAGTTTTTATTTAACAAAAATATCCTGACCATCTATTCTTTTAAAGTTATTTTTCTTAGTTTTTCCCTTGAGTCTTCTGCTTTGTTTTAAAAATATGTTTTTTTTTAAAGTCACCTTTTCTTTGTTCCCAAAGATACTATTATTTTTATATACTATTATGAGAAAAAGTCTACTTTAAATGACCTATTCCAATCCTTCTCTTGTCAGTTACTTTGCACAAGTACTGTGGCCTGGACTGAATAATTGGAACTTCCTGGTAGAATGGTACCTGGATATATTCATCCCAGGAAAGAATTCCAAATGCTGTGGGGATAGGAATAGAATAAGGAATTTGGATATAGATGATGATAAAGAAAATGAAAAACTCACCTGAGAATTTCATGCAACCTCTCTAAAACAGAGAGATTATAGGTAAATGAGCCATATATCAATAACTGATGACAAAATGATATTTAAATAGATACATTTTATTACTAAAAGAGTGAAGTTGTTAAAGTAATGCAAACTGAAATGACACTAAAATAAAATTTTTTTCCTATCATATTAGGGGAAAATTGATGCTACACAATGTTAGCAAGAGTATGGAGAAACTAGTGCTCTTGTTTACTACAACTGGGAGTGCTAAGTGGCAAAAAAATTGCAGAGCAATTTAAAAATACATGTTTAAATATTGAATATCCTTTGACACAGCAATTTTATCTTTATAAATGTATTATGCATGTATACTAACACAAGTCTACAAAAATATTTGCTGAGTTAGTGTTGAGCTCTAATTCTGAAATAAGACAGACTTGGGTTAAAATCACAGCGTCACTACTTGCTGAATATGTGATCTTGAGCAAGTTACACAACATGTCTAGATTTCAGTGTCTTCACCTGCAGGGTTACTTTGAGAATTAAATGACATGCTAATGCTTATAAAGTGTGCAATAAAGTGCCTGCCACCTAGTAAGTACTTAATGAGTATTTACTACTCTTTGCAGTGATGATTATATTATTACAAATACTATCCTGTGTTATTTATAATAGTAAAATGTCTTAAAACAACTCAACTAGTTATAAATTACATAATTGGTTAAATAAACTTAGGTCCAGTCAATGGAATAGAACTTAAGAATTAAAAGATCAATCTACATGGAAAGAGAGTCAAAATATAATATGAAAAAAATCAAGTTTCAGTATTAATTGTATTATTCCATGTATGTGAAAAGTCATAATATATTTTTATTAGTCTATGAGGTGGCAGAGAGAGAGAGAAGAATATAAACTAAAATATTAACAGGGATTATCTCTGGGAAGTATGATAACAAAGTACTTTAATTTTTTCTCTATCATAAATTTCTATAATATTATCATTTTTTTACAATGAGGATATATTACTTTTACAATTAATAAAAATATTATTTTTGAAAAAGTAAAAAATGAATTCAACATGGAAGGCACTTCTTCACCCTGAATCCTCAAATCAAATAAAAGAAAATAAGATGCGTATTCTTGCCAACTCCTAGCAAAAAAGAACTGTCTCAAGAGGAAATGCTCTAGTATAAAAGGGAGCTTTATTTTCTTCCCTCTGCCTTAGTTCAGGCCTGCTTTCCTGTTTCACTGTATTGACTATGTAGGGCACAGAAAGAAACACCCAGTGATAATAAACTTATATAAAATACCAAGGAATATTTTTAAATAATAAGAGTAGAGATATCTAACTTATTAATCCAACTGCATGTTTTATAATTTTCAGTTATGTATATGAAGGATTGATTATCCAGATCATTTTCGTCCTCAGATGCCCAGAACCTAGTTTGTAGAAAGTGTTTAATAAATATTTGTTGAATGAAT
Organism: Mirza zaza; assembly: GCA_008750895.1. Taxonomy (NCBI): domain Eukaryota; kingdom Metazoa; phylum Chordata; class Mammalia; order Primates; family Cheirogaleidae; genus Mirza; species Mirza zaza. The sequence goes on from VSMD01128903.1 coordinate 24,498, forward strand.
GAGCAAGGCCTGGCTGTCACTAAAATATACTTCTTTTAGCTGCCAATTAGCTGGACATACACATCCTCCATTGCTAAAACAGAGATCTGGGGCAGGCAGGGTGAAAAGAGATGAAACCAGAAAGATTTCCTGAAAAAGCACGAGAGAGATCAGAGAATCAGAGAACTTTAGAGCTAGAAGACAACCACAAAACTACCCAATTTAACAGCTCTTTCAATGAGGAAACTGAGTCCCAAGAAGGTAAATCATTCCAGGAGGTCAGATTGTTGGTTGAAGGCTGAGTTGGGACTTAAACCCCACTTTAATTTTTCTTCCTAACCAGATTGTTACTCCCCACAAAAGAGTGTTATTACTTAGAGAAATTGGCATAGAGTCTTCTTTTCTTACCGAGAAGGGCGCAGTAGTGATGAGAAGGGAAAGGTTTATTCTAGTAAAGCGATATACCTTTATAAATTTATTTCTTCTTAACTTATATTGCTGTTTTGTTTGAGCAAGTAAATAGTAGACACTTAGAACATATCAAGTCTAGCATTATTGTGTCCCTTTAAAGATGTTTCTGCCTTACAACTATCTTCTAATCGCATAATCAAAAATGAGTATACATCAAGGCTGTTTGATGTCTTTGAGTTAACCTAGGAAAAAATGGACAAGTATGGCAGAATACTTTCCCAAAATATAAAGTACACAAAAATACCATTGTGAATTTGGAAGCATGATTCCCTTCTTTGAATAGGTTCTTCAGTTATGTTCTTCTGCCCATTGGAACAAATTCCTTCTTCATCATTATTTCATAACATTCTTTCTGCCTTAGCTATAGCAGCATTTATCACAGGAGAGAGAAAATGTCAAAGCTAAAGAAAGGTAAGTGACTGGAAGTGAAAGACTAAGCAGAGGTTGGCATATAGGCAACGCCAACCAAGGAGGAAGTGAACTCTAAACAGTGCTAGGAAATTTATTTAGCTGAATTTACTTAATATGGTCACAAATGTAAGCCTGGCATAACACACGGGATTTTTATGAAATCATATTAAAAAGCTGATATTTTATGAGACCTGATATTTTCCCCCCTAGATTCTAGTCTGTCCAAATTTAAGCAGACAGAAGGGTGATTGATTCAACAGTAAACCTCCTACTTAATCCAGCCCCAGTTAAGTTTTTCCCCCATTACCATGTTACACAAGGGCAACCCCACACTGGCAGTTGGTTGTTAATTACATTTGATGTGCAGTAACACAAGAGAGCTAATTAACTTGCATCAAAAAAGCTTTATTTACTGTGACAAATTAAACAAACTCATAAAGTGTTCAGCCACAATGGCTCTCAATTATCATGCAGTCCAAGTAATGTGGTGCAAACATATTCCCAGGCCTCCCTCAGGTATTACTTCAGTCTTGCAGATCTCTGCACAATACAATTATAAATGGATCTTTTTGATGAATAGAACTGAAAGTCAACTGCTCTTTGTTTTGCTTTGTTTTGTGTGTGCATGTGTATGCATGTGTGTGTTGAGTGTTGTACATGTTCTCTAAGGTACAGCTGAACACACTGGTCATATTCAATTTCTTAACCCTTGCTTACTTCACAATTCAGCCGAGTTTTCCTGGACTTTAGTAGTGCAAAAAGGGAAACATAATGTTTCAAAGCCCATGCTCTCTGTTAAGCATGATTGCCTAAAACTGGTCATCTTCAAATTCTTCTTCTAGATGTTTCTGACTCTAATAAAAACATCACCACCCCATGATGACTCAAATACAGGAGGTACGAAACAGTTCCTTTCTCTTTTGGTAGAGTAGATGATAAGCCTTGCCCCTCAGCCAATAGAAAGCAGCAGAACTGGGTGTCTTTGGAGTAAGTGTTCTTGCTTTAGGAAAACTAGGGTTTCTTTGCAGAACAGAGTTTAAAATTAATTTACCTGTGGTAAGTATTTAGTAAAACACATTCCTTTTCTTTCTACTTAATCAGTAAGGCTTGATGATTTGAGGTTGAATAGCACAGTAAAATGGAAGAAACACTGAACTCAAAATGAGATGAAAAATGATAAGAGCAACTAGCTCACGCAGCCAATAAGTGGCAGCATCAGGATTGCCTAATTCAAAAACTTGTTCTCAACTACTGTCAACAAAGTAGCCTCAGCAACTTATTGAACCCCCATTTCCTTATCTGCAAAATGTAAATAACATTTGAGATAATGTTGATAAGTGGGACCCACAATAACTTTAAATGTCTAAAAAACTGTAAATTGTTGATGTCATTATGAATATTTGTTGATTGGCCTCACCAAAAAATTAATAACAAAAGTTTCTCAGTTGTCATCTTTCAATAGAGTTCTATGCCTACAGGCCAATAAATGACTAAAGAAAAGAATGTTCTTAAAGTACAAAGTTTTCTTTTCTACACGACAGCTTAGAATACTGGTATCTCTGGAAGAGCTAGTTATTCTGAGCACTTTGAGTAAGGAGGAAAAGCACTGAGAAATAGGAACAAGGTCTAGGGAAACTGCCTGCTTTTTAATAACCCCACCAGTATTTCTGGAAGTTAGCCATCCTTAAGTCTCCTCTAGAACCCAATAAGAGAAAGCAAAAAGTTGCCTCAGAATTGATTCTCTTTTAAAACTGAGCCAGAGAAATCACTATAAATTTAGCTGAAGGGTCATGCTTGGTCATTTCCTGTTTAACCTCAATCTACAAGTTTCAGTTCTATCCACGCTTCTCAGAGATGGCTGGGAAGTCACCCTCAAGACAGGATGTCCTGGATCCCTACCTCTTGACTGTTGACATTTATAAATTAGCTGCAGTCTGTAGCTGAGGTCCAGAATCACTCTGTTCCTGAAGGATTTTTATCCTCCTTCTACCTAATCAGTGTTTTTGTCTTCTGGACAGACATTAAGTTCAGGCAAAAAAGGCTCACCAATAACGTATTGTGTTTGGCAAGAGGTCACAGCAGGGGCTAGTAAAGAAATCACAGTAGGGAACACAGCTGAGTGTGGGCATAACAAAATGTCCTTTATTTACAGGAGCATAACCTGTAATATGCAATTTCAACATTGAGGTACACCAGAGTGAGTCTAAAAGACTGCTGATTCTCTAATGAAAACTTTGAGTGATTCCAAAGGTCTAGGGTCTTTTGCACAGGGTGATTATTATGTACTAACAAGGCAGTGTGATTATTCTGCCTCAGAATAGTCATACAAATCAGTGGCGCACTTCTACCTCTGCCAACATTTTCTGTCCAGGGCACTGTAGTTCACAACTGTCACATAAGTCTCCGAACTGAAAGTGTAGCAAAAAATAACTGAACAATTTTGTTTTTCAATTACTGGCTTCTTCATAAGCTACATCTCACTTAAATGCCTCCCAAATACCTACAACTCATGGGCAGAATCCACTTGCCTCCTCCCCCAACCGGAACAATTATGAGATAACACAAAAACAAAGACTCAAAACAGAAATAAAACCTGAAATAAATCACTTGTACAAATGGAGAGATACAACTAGTCGTATTAAAAATCGTATAGCCTAGTCTACAAAGAACAATCTTATCGTTCTCTATCCCATCAGAAAAGATAGGCACATAAGAGGCTGACCAATTTATCATAAACAGGCCTTTTTATGCTAGACTGATTGCAGAGATGTTACTATAACGGAGAATTCTGAAGAGGACATTAAAATACAGCTACAATGCCAAATGCAGTAGTTGATTTTTTTAGAGCCTTATTCAGACTAAACGTGACAGTGCCTTCTGCATATGGAAGTCCATGGGTGGCCATTAAATCAAACTGAGCATCTTACAAGCCTATTCATATTGACCAGAGTATGGTGGCTCATTTAACCAATTCTGCCGGTGCATATTGCAGCGAGCTCGAGGGGATTTAAAGACTCTTCTAACACTGTTCAGAGCTCTCCTTGATTACAATGCTCCCTGTGGGACCACAGGAGTTACTCACCACCCTCCAGCCCCCATTTTGAGTGTTAAGAAAAATTCTGAACGAAGCAAATGACAATGCATTTCTTTCTGCTCACATCCCTTCAGTGAAATTCAAAGTCGATCAAATCACTACCAGTTTGTAATTCAACCAGTATTTTAGGGGTGCCAATTGCAAGGAGACCCTCAAATCTCTATCAGTCTTCCCTGCTTCTTGGCACAAAACTTGCTGTGACTCTATTGTGAAGATGTGCTTTGAGCTGCAGTGGACATCCCGACTTCTCAGGGAATTGAAAAGAGCTGCTTGACTTTGGAATGTTTTGATCATGAAAGTCTATAAAGCTTTTCACTATTAATGAAGCACAATATGTCTGTGTTTTTTTCCTTAAAAAATTCCAAATTAGGTGATTTTTCCAGCCTAAAACTTTCTTGAGGTTCAGAATAGGGCTTTTACCTCTCTCATTTTCTCACCTTACCAGGTGGGCTATGTTGTTTTATTCCACATTTACAGTTGTAATTGATTGTATTAATATTTGGGGTGAAGTCTGAAGAGTACACAAGGAAATGGAATAGCTTGTCTATGTTAAGAACTTAGAAGCTAAACAGAGTATAGGAGTACAGTCTCTATCAAAGAACCATAATGAGAAAATACACATCTACTCCATCCCTGATGCCACTATTGAACTCATTTTATGAGGTGCCTTTAAGACATTGTCAGTGATAGCCAAGTTTCATACTTAAAGGATGGATATGTTTTTGAATTCACTGATTATCCATTTTAATGAATTTGGTAATGAATTGATTGTCATGGAGAATATTATTTGTATTTGTAAAAAAGAGATGGGACTATAATGTTATGATGCTAATTTTCTTATGAACGTCTAGAACTGATTCTAGAATCGACTCTGAAAGCAGAAAAAAAAATGTTAGGCACCCACATGAACATCTGCTTCTTTAAAAAATACTTAAGATCTTAATATACTTATTAAAAATTGACCGGTGACCAAATTGCAGAATACTTGACATCAAATAGCCTCTAGTTCATGCGATACACATTAATTGAGCACTCACAACATGGCAGCCAAACATTGTGTTAGGTTGGGGGTCCAAAGATGAAAAAACATGACCCTCAAGAGGATTATAGCATAATGTGGAGAAGAACATGTGAACAAGCAATATCATAATGTGGTTTATATGGGGAGAGTCACACGAAGTATACGGACAGCATAGTAAGAAAGTACTTAATAGTAATAGCTAACACTTACATAGTGTCTTCTATGGTTCAGCCTCACGCTACATAAATTAACTCATTTCCTACTCACATAAACCTTGTAAGGTCAGCACCGTGTGTCTGAGGGAGCCAAAGAAGGCTTGTCTGAGGAGACACATTCAAGCTGAGGCAAGGTGACAGCTTAGAAGGACATGATTGAGAAATGCAAGTATGCACCATTTAACGACGAGCATGGTGCTGGGTAGAAACGGACAGGGGAGCTTGAAAGAACCTGGAGATAAACACACAGGAAGGGGCCAGGTCATGGAGGGCCTCAGATGACACCTAAAGGAAGTTTATGATGGGGAGCTGTTGAAGAACGCTGAACGTTTTATTTGAGCTAAATCCCACCTAATACAGACAATCAAGTGGTGGGGGAGGCTTACAAACCTCAGGTAAGAATGAAGTGCCGAAACTGTCCATCGAGGCATCAGCAAAATGCAGTACGCTGAGAGGCCTCCGGACGCAAGTGTTCTGCTTGGTCCCTAAGTCCAGACAAGTGTCAGTTTCCCTACCTCCAGCTCCTCTCAGCCCGTCACACAAACGCCTTCGCATCAGCGAGCTTCCGGGGTCACGTCACACCACAGTGCTGTTCTCCAAACCCGCGGGAAAGCTTTAGCGTCTCGCGCCGCTGCGCGGCTCTGGGGCGGTGCGGCGCGCTGGCGGCGGGGCTGCCCTCAGGCTCCCCCTCGCGGCCTGAGGGCCGGCACCTCCGCTGACATTCCGCGGAGCCCAGTCCCCCGCCCTCCCGTGCGGGCTGCTTCCCAGGCCAGACGTGTGGAGGAAGCATTTCCTGCTCAGGGCTGCCCAGAAGGGCATGATGAATATCTGGTGTCCTGGCTATCCTTGAAATCTGAGACAGTCCATTTAATTCTCCTAAGAGGACGAGGCAATGTGGCCTTTGAGTCGGCCGCAGCACTCCACCGGGGGCCCTGGGTCTAACCATGAGAATTAATTCCAGTTAGAACCCAAGCTAATGTTTGCACAGTGCAATGAATAAATGTGTTTAAACCTAGGTTCTGACTTCTTACCAGTCTGTGTTGCTAAAATACTAAAGAGTAATTATAATGGGATTTCTGGTTAACAATTTTTTTTTGTCTGCTATAACATTTAAATTAGACTAAATTCAGCTGTTTGAATGCCCTCTGACAATATTTTTTCTCTCAGCTCCATGACTGTTTTATCACTCCATACTCGCTTGACCTAATCGGCACCATCCTGCACTCTGAAATGTTTATACTGTTAAATGAATTTTTAATCTAACTTTTACAGCATTCAATTTCAGTTTCATCAGCTATCCACAGTGTAATATCTAGTGTTTTAAAATAATCTAGACAGTTAAAAGGGGGGAGGGGGAGGGGGGAAGAATCGTCGTGTTATGAAGCAAATGATTAATTAAAGCAAATTAGATTCTGGCAGCTCTTGCTATCATTATCATGTGTTCCCCGACTAGACTAATAAATCTTTGTTGAGAATGTGTGCTTTCACAAGGTTCAAGAGTCACCTGGGAAAGGACATTATTGACTAATATTTTTGTAGTGCTGTTGGTTTTATTTTCCATTACCCTATGGAATAACAACTAATATTTTTTAAACATTTAGAGTGTGTTCATGAATCCCACTTAACTCAATCTATAGACGTAGGTTTGAGAGGGGGTGGGAAACTAAACAATTCCTCTATATACGCAAGTAAATTACATTTAACTGATACAGCTAATATGTCGGCAAATGCTGGAAAATGTAAAAAAAAAAAACAAAAAAAAACCACTACACTCTGAGCGCCTGTCGCATAATGCAGTCATAGCTGGGGCACAGTCCTGGGATTTCAGCAGCTGCAAACCTTCTCTAAACCACACAGGGCGGCAAGAACAGCACAGCTCTCCTCTAATTTAGAGGTTTGCCTTCTTTTCTTTCTTTCGTAGGTTCTGGCACTTCCACATTGAGGCAAGAAACAATGCCGAGGCAAGCCGCTCTCTCTAAATCCAACCAAATGCTGCTGCCATGTAAACTAGACAGTCTTTGCATTGTTTCTGAGGGCACAGAAGGGAGATATTGACAGCTATTGCAAGAAAGGGACCACATACTTGCCTTTATTTAGACTGTTCAAAGTGCTGTCACTTAAATCAGCCTTTAATAATTTTTTCCTAGTATCAACTGTTGCAGTTTTTAAATGCGTTCTAGTTATCACCTGATTTGTATGTTTTAAAGTATATTTCCTACAACTTTCCCATTTGCTTTTCCTCTAGCTTAGCCAGTCAGGTCCTTTTTGCCCAAATCCAAGCAAATGCCAGTGGAAACTGTAAGCTTAGTTCTCCACGGTCTTGTCATTGCATAGCACATTGTCTTAAAACTTATCAAGAGAAGGCACAGGTTTATTTGCAGTCTGTGATATTCTGACGGGGTGGGGGGAGGAGTGGAAACAGTTTTATAACAACAACATAAAGACTAGGAATAAATCTATCTTGAGGTTTGTGGAGTAAGGGGGAGGGGACAGAACATCATGCCCAAAAGTGAAATTTTAGATTATAATAATAGTCACATGCCATTAAGCAGTTGTGCTGGTTTGGAGACAGTGTGCCCCATGAAACTCCAAGTTATGGCTGAATGGATCAACGCTGTTCCAGACAATCCAGGTGTCTATATATGTTCAACCTCCACCCCTGCCATGACTCTGTTAATTTTGATGCCTAAGTGAATTGGGTATGAACTGCAAAGAACTAAACATATATTTAAATATGTACATATAGGCATTCCTTTTTTGCCCTTTTAAACTGCAGATTATGACGTGAACTATGATTACCCATCAAAGTAATTTCCTCTACCCACTCCCTCCACCATCCTCCCACCCTCCACATTCGAACACGTTTCTCTTTTTCCTGGGGCTCCTCTTCAGCTTTTGCAGCCCGGTGCCTCGGCAGACTGGAAAACAGCCTCCAGTGCAGCTCAGTGTGGCAGCACATCCCCATGGCCTGGCTGTTTTTTCAGACATTTTAAAATGATTCGGTATTGCATGAGTTAAAAAAAATTCCCCCTGGAAAAGCTAATTATTGCATGCAGATACTTCTTTGTGTGATCAAGGAGGGGACAATTTAATAGGCTCTGTAATACAACCAAGAACAAAATTGCTTTAAAGGAAGTCTCTTGTTGAGTGACAACTCTGTTGCCTGAGCCAATTAGGTCCCAATAAAGAGTGTTGAATTGGCTCCTGCTTTCTCATTAATTATGTTCTGTCACAGACATGGGGCTTGATTTAGCAATTTTGTATTACATTAAGATACTGAAAGGCCGGGAACAAATGGCTCACTCTGATAATAGGCATTCTCTACACGGTGTGACATTTACTATCCAGCTGTCCGTAAGGCAGCCTAGCACTTCAGTTCAGGGGTTTATTTGTCATTGCTTCAAAGGGACACTCAGCTTTTCACAAAAAAAGAAACAGAGAGGCTAATAGATAGGACAAAATGTACTGCTGATATGCTTTATTAGAGATAGGATGCTAGGGTTTTGCTAACAAGCTCATCCGTTGGGACTCAGCCGAGCTTGCTGCCAATCATCCTCCACACAAAGGCACACTAGTTAACAAGGAGAAATGAATTACAGACACTTATTCTGCCGGTGGGATCACAAATACACCAATCTGTGAAAGAGGCACAAACTCCAGAGACAAACTACATATTTGTCAATAACCTCCTAGAAAGAACCCTAGTAATTCTTTGAAGACCTTTGATTTAGCTTCCCTCTAAAATACATGTATAGGAAATGTTTTAGTTACCATGACATTCTTTCTTTGTTATTTGTACAAATTTTCATCACATTAAAAACAGAAAACTGAGGAGGTCTGCAAATGTTTTAGTAGGTATCTATACACTACTTTTCATATCTCACCACAGGGAGCTGCTGCTTTGGTTATTTCATTAAGAACAACAGAAAATTAAATCTTTAAACTTTGGGTTTGAGCTGTAACCCACCAATGCCATAGGAAATAATCTATAACTCTGAATTTATTGTGTATATCAATTAAGAGAACAGGATTAAGGACCAAACAAAAACTCGGCTCTTCTGGTTAAATAATTAGATGACTTTTCAATCATAAATATGTGTATATATGTATTACCATATATACACACACATAAAATCCTTAGATATAGGAATTTATAATAAACATGAACCTAAATCAATGTCTCTATATAGTAATATTAAATATAGTAGAACATTTTATACATTTTATTTATGAAACTAAGCCAAATCTCTGACCATGGCATTCATCAACATTTTTGCCACTTCTATTATTTCAACATTCTCCTACAAATCTATCACACAGAAGGGCCTATTGTGGATAACAAAAAAACAATAATCTTCAACTCAAGCTTACCTATTGACCACATGAGATTAATCAAACCTGAATATGTCATTTTCAGGTTAATTACAAACAGCTCTCCAAAATAGTTCCTAGAGACAGTACACTGTTCATCTGATTGCAGGCTGCATCAATTCACTTAATTTATTCTTCCACCATCTTGGGTGACAGCAACCTGAGGCTCAACTATGGAAGGGATGAAAGTATAAAAAGGATAAAAGGATTTACCAGACCTCCTTTCCTCAAACAGAAGCTCAAAATATGTGAAGGTCAGCTGGGCTCAATTTCAACCTCAGGGAGAACAGTCCATCTTCCCCTCTTTCCTGCTCCTATTTTTTCATGAAGCTCAAAGCATCCTCTCCCAACTGACAAAGGGACCACAAAGAGCAGCATGGTGGCCACACCAGGAAGCATCTTTTCCTGAACAATTCTCCCACATGGTTCTCTGCCTCCTCCATTTGTCTACACTCTCTTTAATTCCTGTGTATCTGAGATTCTAAATCATTCTCTTTGTTGACCTACTAATAACTCCAGAGGTAAGAGGCCACAAAGCAGAGATTTAGGATGACTATTTGCTCCAGTTGTTGTGTGATACATCTTTTTCTTGTTTTAACCTTAATCAGCAGAAAAGGATGGGTAAAAACAGTTCATTTAAAGAAGCAGTTCTTACCTAATATAGATCCCTAAACATTTTTCCCCAACTCCTAAGCATTTAAAAAAATAATTTTTGATAAACCACACTCCAATTCATCTCCTTCATTTTAATATAATGCCTTAAAAATGGAAGAGGAAGGAAAAACAAAAATCATATAAAAATACAGTGTTGATTTTTTTTCCATTTATTCACTTCTCTAAGAAAACATCGTATGCAAGAAGGCATTTGCATATAATTTTCACAACACTAATAATACCTGAATTACATACGTTTTTAAAAGCATGTATTGAACACAGATCTTGTTGAAAGAGCTTACAATCTAAGGAACCATGAAATCTTTTTTTCTCTCTAAAATTTGCCACGTTTCTATTTTAGAAAAGCCTTTGCAATAAATAATATACATAATAGAGGCAAGAATCATTTTATCCTAACTTAGCAGGAGCTTTATCTTCGCTATTCAGGTACTCTATAAGGTTGAAATCTTTCAAAAAGCCTGAGCCCCCCTCAGGCTAAGGCAAAAGTATTTATATAGACATTAAGTATTTATGCAGCAATTTGTATTTTCAAAGCCTTTTGTAACCATTCATTAGTTCATCCAAATAACTTCCTTTTGAAGTATGTGAGTGCTTTGTTTCCCAGACACAGAGAGTCAGATTCAGAGGGGTGACTGACACACTGTTCAGAGGCCTTAGGTCAGACATAAAAAAATAATTGTATCTCAGAACTGGTTTCCTAAGGGTTCTGTGGAAGCTCCTCTACTTCAAGTCTTTAAAAAATAGGTCAGACACCTACTGAAATGCATTAGTTATGATTTTGTTGTGGTTTATCTGCAGGCAGAGGAACTGAGTAGGTGATTCCAGCTCTTGGAGACCTATCTTTATATACTCTTGGGATATTTATTCCCACAGGAAAGCTCAAAAGCAGGCTGGAAATCAGAGGACAAAACTAATGTCTCTACCTAAGGTACTGAGTATTGCTAACATGAAATATTATGAAGGGAAACTTCCCCCTGTGCCACAGCAAGGCAGATGTGGGGACCCCACATGCATGACTGTGTTCATCTCAAAAGACCTTACCCTGCCACACCCATTAGTTTACTACTAATACACTAGTTCTACTTCTTCTTCCTTAACTACTGTGGTAGCCAAGTCCAAAGATGGCCTCCATTATTAATTCTTTTCCTCCTCCTCTGCTCGTGTGTGTGCATGTGGTCTCTAACATCCGGTGGCCTGTGACTTCTCTGACTGCTAGATATGGAGAAAGCGATGCTGTGCCAATCCCAGGCCTAGCCTTTAGAAAGATTGACAACTTCATCCTCCTCTCTCTCTGAATGCTCACTCTTGGGGCACTCCCTCTTGGACCTCTGAGCAGCCATGCAAGAAGTCCTGACTCCTCTGCTAGAAACATGGAAAAGCACTGAGTCACTAAGCATGGGAGTGAAGTAACTATTAATATTTTGGGTGTTCATTCTTGTCAAGCCCTCAGATGACTCTATGCCCGGCTACCATCTGATAGCATTCATACAGTAGACCCCCAAGTCAAAACCCAGGTAAGCACAGTCAATCCTCAGAACTATGAAGACAGTACTAAATTATTCTAAGCCACTATTTTAGAGAGGTTGGAAATAGATAACCAGAATAACCACTGCCAATGTTGTCCTCTCCATTGTCCTGTGTCTTCACACATGATGAGAAAGCTGCAGACTGGGATGAGCTCAGCTAAGCCAGAAGGACCAGGCCAATGAGAATTGGCAGTGTGGTACAGAGGTCGAAAGGCAGCCCTGCAAAACATTGGTAAAATGTTTTAACCTCTGTAAGTATCAGTGTCTTCATATGTCAAATGGGACTAATGATATTACCTCAAAGGACTCTGAGGATTTAATGAGCTAAAGGGCCTTAAGCACCTGATACAATGCTAAGATGGGCAGATCCTCAATAGCTATTAATATTTGCATTATCATTATTGTTATTAGTAATACTGCCTAAGCATGCTAGACTCTTTTTTGAGTGTCTGCTCAATCCACAAGCCAATGCCCTTTCTCATAACTGCTTTCAGAGTCATCAAAGTGGGCATCCAGAAGACATTTATGATGATCCTACCCCTATGTCATAGCTAACTGAACTAGAAGGAGACAATTAACCTGGCGTAGGCCAGTCAGTTTCTTGACCCTTTCAAATGGGAAATGAGACTGAGAGAAGCCAGTTCATTTCTGTGTGTAGTTGCATTGAGAGTGGGTAAGAGGGAAGCTAAAATATGCTCAAACCCTACCTTGTGGACCAAGAACAGAAAGTCATGTTGAAGAAAGAGAGAAGAAGGAGAAAGAGGAGGAGGGGGAGGAGGAGATGGAGGAGGAGGAAGAGAAAGAGGAAGGAGAATCTGTAGAACCCTGATGGTTTTCTAGGTTCTGTTTCTCTGGACTCTTTCTGAGACCTAATTGTAAGCCTTCTCTAGGGTGCTGGACAATGGACTTATATCCTTTAAACATCATCTCCTTTTCTCTAGAGCCAACTTAAGACGGTTTCTGTCATTCATTCAAAGAGTACAAACAAAAGGAGAAGGGTTGAAGGAGGAAGCTTCATATGGGATGCCATTAGAGGCCTCTCTATGACAAAAAGCAGTCAAGATCTAACCTGAATCCACCAAAGTAGTACCTGAGCCTTACCCATCTCTGTCTCTCTGTTGCTAAGACTTTGTTCACCACTGCTAGAATGGTCCAATGCTCTTTTTTTGGTAACAGCTTTATTGAGATATTATTTATAAGCCATGCAATTCACTCATTTAAAAGTGTACAATGCAACAGTTTTTAGTATATTTTCAGAGTTGTGCATTTATCACAATTGATTTTAGCATATTTAATCACCCCTAAAAGAAATGACATAGCCATTAACAGTCACTTTCCATTTTCATCCCCATCAGCCCCCACCTTTAGGCAACCACTAATCTACTTTTCACTTTCTGTCTATATATATTTGCTTATTCTGGGCATTTCAAATAAATGGAATTAAACAATATGTCATCTTTTGTGACTGGTTTCTTTCATTTAGCATGTTTTCAAGTTTCATCCACACTGCAATATGTATCAGTACTTCATTTTTATTCATGAATAATATTTCATTGTATAGATATATCACCTTTTATTTATCCATTCATCAGTTAATGAAAATTTGGGTTGTTTTCACTTTTTGGCTGTTATGAATAATGCTACTATGAACATTTCATGTACAAATTTTTGTACAGACATATGTTTTCATTTATCTTGGGTATATATATCTAGGAATAGAATTGCTGGACCAAACAGTAACTCTATGTTTAATAGTCAGAAGGTTTTCCAAAGATAATGAAACATTTTATATTCTTACCAGCAATGTATGATTTCTCCACTTCTCACCAGCACTTGTTATTTTCTCTTTTTGATTACAGCCATGTTGTATGTGCGAAGTAGTCTCTCATTGTGATTTTTATTTGCATTTCCCTTGTGACTAAGTATGTTGAGAATATTTTCATGTGTTTATTGACCATTTGTATATCCCCTCTTTGGAGAAATGTCTGTTCAAATTCTTTGCCCATTTTTAATTGGGCTATTTGTATTTTTGTTGAGTTGTAAGAATTCCATTTATTTTCTAGATACAAGTCTCTTAGGTATATGATTTACAAACATCTCCCAATCAGTGGGTTATCTTTTCACTCTCTTGATAGTGTCCTTTAAAGCAAAAAAGTTTTTGATTTTGATGAAGTACATTTTGTCTATATTTTCCTTAGTTGCTTCTGCTTTTAGTGTCATATCTAAGAAATCATTGCCAAAACCAAGATTATGAAGATTAACCACTATGTTTTCTTCTAGGAATTTTATAACTTTAACTTCTACATTTAGGACTTTAATGCATTTTGAGTTAATCTTTTTAATGATGGGAGGTAGGGGATCCAACTTCATGTTTTTTATATGTGGATATTTAGTTGTCCTAACACTACTCATTGATCCTAACACTACTTGTTGAAGAGACTATTCTTTATCCTGTTGAATTGCTTTGAAACTCTTGTGAAAAATCAATTGACTATAAATGTGAATATTTATTTCTGAATTATTGATTGTATTCCATTGATTTATATACCTATTCCTATGCCAGGACCACACTATCTTGATTACTGTAGCTTTATAGAAAATTTTAAAATTAGGAAATATGAATCTCCCAACTTTGATCTTCTTTTTCAACAATGTTTGAATATTCTGGGTCTCTATAACTTCCACATGAATTTTAGGATCAGCTTGTTAATTTCTGCCCAGGAGGTCAACTGGGATTTTCATACAGAATGTGTTGAACTTGTAAATCAATTTGGACAGTATCACTATCTTAGCAATATTGTTTCTGATCTATGAACATGGGATGTCTTTTCATTTATTTGGGCCTTTTAAATTTCTTCCAGCAATGTTTTGTGGTTTTCAAAATACAGTTTTGAATTTTTTTAAAATATATTTGTGTTTATTCCTTTTTGAGGTCATTTTAAACGGAATTTATAATTTTCTTAATTTCATTTTTTGATTGTTCATTATAAGTACATAGAAATGCAGTTAATTTTATATATTGACCTTGTATCCTACAATCAAATTGAGTTTGTTTATTAGTGTATTCCTTAATATTTCATATACAAAATCATACCATCTGTAAATAAAGATAGTTTTATTTATTCCTTTCCAATCTGGATCTCTTTCGTTTTATTTTCTTGCCTAATTGCCCTGGTAAGAACCTCTGGTACAATGTTAAATAGAAGTGATGATAGCAGACATTTTTGTCTTGTTCCTGATCTTGGGGAAAAGAATTCAGTCTTTCCCCATTAAATATGATATTAGCTGCTGGTTTCCAATGTCTTCTTAGTCACTAAATATTGTAGTTACAATATATATAACAATTTTGAGATCTCAAATCTTCATGTTTACAAGTGTCTTAGTCTGTTTGGGCTGCTATAACAAAATGACTTACACTGGATAATTTATAAACAACAGAAATTTATTGCTCACATTTCTGGAGGCTGGGAAGTCCAAGATCAAGGCACCACCAGACTTAGTGTCTGTTGAGGGCTTGTTCTTCATAGATAGCACCTTCTATGTTTCTTCACATGGCATAAGGGGAAGGTAGCTCTCTGGAACCTCTTTTATAAGTGCATTAACCCCGTTCACAAGGGCAGAGCCCTCATGACCTCATTACTTCCCAAAGGCCCCACTTTCTAGCACCATCATCTTTGTGGTTAGATTTCAACATATAAATTTTGAGGGGACACATTCAGACTATAGCAACCAGTGTGAGTAACTACTATTCACTTTTTATGGAGACTTGAAAAAAATCTGTTAGCATCCATATTTCACAGTATTTATACAGATATAATAGTAGCAGTTTACATTGGGTCATGGAGAGAAATATCCAGGAGTGAGTCTCATAATAGAGTCCTGGCTCTCTTCTTAACTCTTGGATCTATTCTGAATCTCACTCTTCTGCAAAGTGGAGTTACCAGCCATAGTTCCTTCTATTTCTCTGTGAGAACAAGATGAGTAAGTATAAAAAGTGCTTTGGAAAATGCAACACCTTAGGCAAATATAAAAAAATTATTATTTATTCCTCCTAAGCTATCTAAAGATTTTCTCATGTATTGAAAATAGTGTTGAAGAAATCAACTTCTTTCCATGCTTTGTATGTATTATTGATGGTTCTGTATTATTATGAATGGAGAAATATTTTTTTGAATTTCCAACTTAGACAAAAAAAATTTTTTCCCTAAATCCAAGTCTGCTTATATTTAATTAAAAACAAGAATTCAGACTCATTCTCTAAACATTTTCTGTATATTTTAAAAATGAAGATTTTTACCTAAATCAGTAAAAATATTTTGAAATAATTCACAAATTAATTTTTTCTTAAATATTTTTAGACTTGTGTTATGCTAGAAACATGTCAGTTAAAAATCTTTCCCCTCTGTTTCATCATTTATAAATTGAGGGGATAAAAGAGCATAACTATAAAATCCTTTCCAATGACAAAATTCATAATTTTTAGATTCTTTGAAAAGGTCTAAGTAAGATTATTAAGCTGATATAAAATTTTTCTAAACAACAATTTGAGTAGATGTCTGATTTATTATAATGCCTGTTTTAAATATTATATTTTAAATTCTCTGTTAAATGATGTTTTTCATTTTTCCAATATCAGCATTATTTTTTTTCTTTGATGTTAAATAGATTACTTGCTTTCCAACACTTAATTATGTCTATCATAAGTAATATTTTTCACATAATGGAATTATTTAAACAATATTACATTAATGGAAAACATTATTCTTAAGATTAATTCCCAGATGCCTTTCATATATATTTATTTGCATTTACCTTAATGCATGACAGCTTACTACTATTTTATAGCACAATGCTTTGTGAAGCAATGATCACTAAATAAATGTGGCTCTATCTTGCATATTTGCATAATTTAAGAAATGACAACATCACTTTCTCTGGGAAGCCTTCTCTGATTTTTAGCCCAGATCTGATTCTGACATGCGTTCACATAACTGTGTACATGTTTTTCACAGTATCTAATACCACATTTCTCTGTTAATAATTATTAATGTCTATCTACCCACTATTCGGACTAGAGGACCATTGCTTCTCCAGTGTTTAGGATAAGTAAGTAAGTAGGTAAGTAAAATAAAGTAAAGCATCATTACTGGAGTGTATTTCCACTACATTTTATTTATTTCCTTTGGCTTTTTTTTCCAGCAATAATGAAAATCTTTAAGCTCCTCAGTGATAGAGGCTAAACCTTTTTTCTCTCTGGGCCCAACACTTAAAAATCAACTGAAAATAGAAGGATGGGAGGGAGGAACATGGCTGAAAAGAAGTCTGTGTCGGAGCCCAAAGCCACTAGACCAAGGCCATTTAAGGTTGGGCAGAGTCAACCAGGGAGTGCTAAGCTGCAGCCACAAAAGGGTTCATCTGACCTCCAGACTCAGCAAGAGTTTTCACTTCCACTAGGGTTTAACTTCCTTGATTTTGCCTTAATTTCTAGAAATCGAGTCCAGCTTTGTTTGAAACTTTTTGTAACACTTATCCCTAGACTCTGGTTTAACTCAGCTCTCTACTTTTGGCCCTACCTGTTTATTAGTCAACCACCTTTCTATGGGAGAAGGCCTTCCCAAGCTTCCTGGGCTTTAGCTCTGTGCAGTCCCTGTGAGGCTGTAATCATTTTCAGAGTAACCGCCAGAGAAATTTGCCTGTTGGAACTTAATTAGCAAGTTTGATGTGGTTCAAGATAGAGTCCTAATGCTTTCAACTTGTTTATGTATAAAAATCATATTTAACCCAAATTCTATATTTTATTTTTAAAATCATTTTAAACAGAATAATAAGGATTAGAAGGAGGCTCACTGTGACTTTATGCCCACTGACGAGGCTAGATTTACAAGGCAAGCACTGAAGATATTTATTTCTGCCTGCAACTGTTCTTGCAACCCAAGTAAAGTCACGTAAGTAGTAGCTGGTTAAGATAACTTCCATCCAGTGACACATATGCTTATCATGTTAACAAGAGTTATAAAAATAAAAATGCACATTTTAATTCTGAACACTTTTTTTTTTTGAGACAGAGTTTCACTCTGTCACCCTGGCTAAAGTGCAGTGGCATCATCATAGCTCACTGCAACCTGAAACTCCTGGGCTAAAGCAAGCCTCCTGCCTCAGCTTACCAAGTGCTGGGACTATAGGTATGTGCCACCAAGCCCAGCTACTTTTTTTATTTTTTGTAGAGACGGGATCTCTCTCTTGCTCAGGCTGGTCTTGAACTCCTGACCTTGAGCCATCCTCCACCTCAGCTTCCCAGAGTGCTAGGGTTACAAGCGTGAGCTACCATGTATATTTTATTTATCTGAAAAAATGTTCTTTATTAAAATAATGAAATACATATTATTGAAACACAATTACATATGTTGCACGTTATCATGAAAAGCAAATCAAGGAAGAACAAAAAATTAAATACTGGACAAATGATTTGGTTGGAGGATGGAGAGTGGGGAGTCACTTTTTATCTTATATTTTTCTGTTCACTTTGAAATTTCTAAACATGTACATCTACAATTTTTATTCTTTTTTTTTTTTTTTTTTTTTTTTTTGAGACAGAGTCTCACTCCGTTGCCCGGGCTAGAGTGAGTGCCGGGGCATTAGCCTAGCTCACAGCAACCTCAAACTCCTGGGCTCAATCAATCCTCTGCCTCAGCCTCCCAAGTAGCTGGGACTACAGGCATGTGCCACCATGCCCGGCTAATTTTTTCTACATATTTTTAGTTGGCTAATTAATTTCTTTCTATTTTTTAGTAGAGACTGTGTCTTGCTCTTGCTCAGGCTGGTTTTGAACTAGTGACCTTGAGCGATCCACCCACTTTGGCCTCCCAGAGTGCTAGGATTACAGGCGTGAGCCACCACCCCTGGCTTTTATTCTTTTTAAATATAAGCAAGTGTTGTCTAGGTAGAGAGACTGTGAAACGTATTTTCAAAGTCTTCTTTATATTTTGTATTTAAAAATCTAATAATCCTTTGAATGAATAAATAAGGCACAGATTTTTTCAATTAAGAAAATGACACTTAAAGAAATATTGAAGTAATAAAACTATCTAGGTATGCCTTGACCAATTTAAAATGTGTTTATTTACTGCCTAATGATCAAACTTTGGAGACCTCCTCACAAAATCTCCCAGCAACATCCTGAAAAGCAGTCCTAGGCCTCAGCCAGCACAGCAGACACGCTGAGAGGAACCTGCTCATGCATTAAGTTTCTTCCCCAGGGACAAGTATTTGGGTATGACCACATGTGTCATACACAGTCCTACTTCATGTTGTTGGGTTTCTACTAACAATGCTAAATGTGCAAGTGTGTTAGGAAATAAATTGTCATCAGTGGAACCAGCATTGCCCCATCTTCCACCCTTGTGAAATTCTAGGCCCTACAGCACTCCACAGCCCTACGGTAATGCGGAGGGAGCCACAGTTTGAAGAAGTATAGCAAGAAGAAGAGATGTGGCAAGGCTGGGAGGAGGTTCAAAAGAAAATAGCAGTTGTCTTCATTGTGCTTACAGAGATCTCACCTCTCCACACAAAACTGAACACCCACATGAGCCCTGCTCCTCAGCAAATGCGCCAGGGCTCACCACCCCCACCACAACTCCTCTGCTCCCCGGTTAAATTTACACTCCTGTCCAGCATGTGGGAATGAGACCGTAGCTGATCCTGTCTGACCAGATGGGTTGAGAGTCTCTGTCAACACCAATACTATTTTGTACCACTGACTGAAATACTTTCAACATTATTCTTAGGAATTTTTTATTATAGAAGTAAAATTCTGAAAATTTAATAAAGTGTTTCTTCAAACTTACTGGTCCTTCTTGAAAAAAACATTTAATATGTCTTAGCCACTATTCTGTGTAACAGTTGAGAAAATGGGTTCGGAGTTAGACAACACTGGATTTAAGCCCTGAATCTTCCATTTATTAGCAATGGGATCTTAGACAAGTTACTGGACTTCACTAAACCTCTCGGGGTTATCATGAGGATTAAATAAGACTATGTATGTAAAGTCAATAGCATAGTGCCTGGCATTGGATGAACACTGAATAAATAATAAGTATTGGAATTTTTTCTATAAAATGTGCCAGGGTTCACAAAGATGTGATGATCTTTAGTTTTTCAAATATAATGATTGAGCATAAATGTGTGCATTGAGTAGTTAAGTGACATTTATTCACTTTTTTTTAATTTGGCAAACACTGATTGCAAACTTGCCATGTACTAAACATTGGCTACAAAGATGATTAAAACCCCTTCCACTTTCAAGGGGTTGAGACACTAATGAAAATTTAATTCAATCGTATGCATTACTAACAAATTCCTTTATCCTTACACCTTATAAATGTCTGCCTCCTCCTCCCTACTGCAAACTTGCTGATGGCAGAGACTATGTCTTAATAACTTAGCTTCATAGTACCTACTGACCACACTATCTGGCACTTAGAACTCAATAAACACCTGTTAAATTTGACTTGAATGAAATGGAATCATTGTGCCTAGGAAGCATTGGTATTTATGATTTAAAAATTTAGCAGATATTTTTAATTCATATAACTTTAAGACTCACAATCTTCTTCTTATGTTTTCTCATTTATTCAAACAATACCTCTTTAGGAAAAATAGGAGTTGATATTATTATTCATATTCATATAACATATTCCTATATAAAATTAAGTAGTAATGTTAAATTAGAAACAAAATGGATATACTGTGGAATAAGATAAAACTCTGTTGTAGGGTATTCAAGTATTTGAATATTTTAATGGCATACTATCAACCAAATAATATTTTGAACTAAGTCCGACATCTGTCACCTACTAATGACCTAATTGGATTCTACTGATCTAGGTGGCCAAGAAGAATCCTTTGCTTCCTCAAAATTAACTGGGAATCACACTGCAATCCATGGATACCATTGCAAAGGTTGATTTCCCCAGACAGGTGGATTATTCAACAAAGAACCAGTCCTGGCCATAAACTACCCCTCAATTCTATAGCAGTCACAGTCTTTCAAGGTCTATTCCCCTCCTCTCTCTGCCCCAATACCAGAGATTTCTGCCAAAAATTCTGTGGCTGAGAGACTGTGAGATAACATTCAATTTTAAAGCTGTGAGTCCATAATATGACTCCAAGGAAGGGGACTCACCCTCTATAATGAATGCTGCCTGGTTTATTCTAACCAGAGTTTGTCACATAGATTCTCTATCATGCAAAATGAATAAAAAAGGGAACGAGAAATTAAAATCCGTTGATAAAAGAGTATAATTCCACTAGGTACCTAGAGCTTCTAGCAATTGATTTCAAGTAGATGCTGCCTGATTGCTTCTCACCTTATTTATATGCAGAAATCTCAACTTCTATGGTATTAGTGGCAATCTTATTAGCATGACTGCATCCTCCATTAGTGACAGTGGTCTCTGCTCATTGTGCATCTAAGGTACTTTGTGGAGAATGGGACTGAGGAAATGATCTTGCTGATTCTGGCAACATCCCAAATATTTTCCGCTTTCATTGTAGATGGTGTGACAAATAGATATATACACATTCTGGTTACCTGGGAAAACAGCTCCAGGAAGAAAATCCACAGCTGCATATTAATTTTCATAAGAAAATAAAAGCAAGGAAGACATGTAGAGATCACATGAAGATCTGATTGGGTCAAATCCCACACAATGAAAGTTTATCCTTTGGGAAACTGGGCATCCTATTCTGAAAAACTCTGATTTCTGGTTCTCCGGTATTTTCTATCTTTGTCCCAGACTGAGAGCTTAATTTGAATCTGAACACTTGGGGCTCAGGTCAAACTGGTAATGGATTTATAGGAGTTCATTGCATTAATAGTGACACCTAAAGTAGAAAAAGGAATTTCATCAACCTTTGTGTTTATTCTAATTTATACTCAAACAAGTGTTGCACTGGGGCCCTCCAAAAAAAAGTGTGTTTCCAGGGAATAGAAGATAGGAATGAGAGTGTAGGCAATCATTTTAAAGCAAAGGAATAGAATACCTTGAAGCAAAAAACAAGTCAAATGCTTAATCCATCTGAGAAGTAGAAAGGTTTCCAG
Organism: Mirza zaza; assembly: GCA_008750895.1. Taxonomy (NCBI): domain Eukaryota; kingdom Metazoa; phylum Chordata; class Mammalia; order Primates; family Cheirogaleidae; genus Mirza; species Mirza zaza. Next base: position 46,360 of record VSMD01128903.1, read on the forward strand.
GATGCTTTGTTTGAATTACACCTGAAGGTGTGAAGTTTAGTAGAGTTTGACAAAAACCATAGTAAACACCCCATTGTTATTTTATTTGTAATTTTGAACTGCTAAAGAACTCTAGTATGGAATTAAAAATCAAAATATGTGCTCAAGTTCAATATAAAGTAATGCTAAGGGGCTAATCTTTCTTAAACAGACTATACCCTATCACAAATAATTATGATTAAAAAAAAAACTACAGTTAACAGTTTATCTGACTTGGTTTCTGGGCTTGGGAATGAGTCCTTTTTTGATTTCAATAACATTAATTAATTTAAATAAACATTAATTAAATATAGGGTATATCTGTGCTGAGTGCTTCAAGATATAGGAATGTGAGCTCCTTGAGAACAAGAACAGGGCCTTATTTATTTAGTCAAGGAATAAAAATAGAGAGAAACTAAATTACCATGCATGGTATATATAATGGGAGAAATGTAGAAAAACAAATTGCTATGCTGCTCAAGGCAGGGAAAAATCACCACTATTTGTGAAGACAAAAATAGACATCACTTACATGGGCCCTGGTGGATGGTGAGGATTTTGATCGGCACTGAGGCATGGTTAGGAATTTGACAAGAGAAGAAGCAAAAGAACATAGTGACTAAGAACATGAACTCTACCTGGATTTCAATTCTGTCTGTACTATCAATCACCTATGTGGTTGGGGGCAGGTCATTTAAACTTTCTCACCCTGACTTCTTTACCATGAAATTGAGCTAGTAATGATACATATTTCTTAAGATTATTATAATAATTAAATGAGTTAATATACACAAAGTGTTTAGATTATTGCCTGGAACATATGAAGTCCTGTAAAAGAAATAGCTATTACTGTTCTATGTAGAGCAAAACCATGGTTAAAAGAAAATTTGGGCCAGGCACGGTGGCTCACGCCTCTAATCCTAGCACTCTGGAAGACCGAGGCGAGTGGATCGCTCAAGGTCAGGAGTTTGAAACTAGTCTGAGCAAGAGCGAGACCCTGTCTCTACTAAAAGTAGAAAGAAATTAATTGGCAAACTAAAAATATATAGAAAAAATTAGTCACGCATGGTGGCGCATGCTTGTAGTCCCAGCTACTTGGGAGGCTGAGGCAGAAGGATTGCTTGAGCCCAGGAGTTTGAGGTTGCTGTGAACTAGGCTGATGCCCCGGCACTCTAGCCCGGGCAACAGAGTGAGACTCTGACTCAAAAAAAAAAAAAAGAAGAAAAGATAAGATCACTGAGAAAAAGAGAGAAATGACTCCCAGAATGAAACCTTAGGAGATCCCATTCTGTAAGGAGCACAAACAAGGGACCAGTGTCCTGAGAATTGGACAAGATTATGTGTGGAGTCACCCAAGCTTGATCGACATCAGTTCTTTATCACCATCTTACTTCTGATTGGAATTGGTCCCACCTAACTGAAATTCCATAGCTTCAAGAGAAAGAGAAATAGTTTTCCTTAAGTTGTTATGCTTTACATGATTTTTTGTCACTATGGAGGAGTCATAAATATGCTCCCTGAATGCAAGATTTAACCTGATCTCAGGATCAAACTCTGAGCCTATGAAAACTAATTTATAGAAGCATCTCATGTGCTGATGTATAAGGACATGAGATCATTCTCTCTGATCTCACTCAATTTTATTACCAAATAATGATGCTGATGATGATGATAACAATAACAGAAGAAATAACTATGCCTATTTTCACATTCACTGTATATATTAATCCTTCAAAAACAAAATATTTCCCATACTTTAATCTTCTGCCTTTTTGCTATGAAGACTATTCCCATACACCCAAAGTAGAACCTATAGAATTAAGGGAACATGAAATTGATAAAATTATTTTCTTCGAGGAAATCAATCTGTCTGTGTCACCCTCAAACTGTCATTGGCAACCCCTACATTCTCTCCATTTCCTCCTTCCACATATTCAACTTTCTTCTTAACACCAAAATTGATCCTATTGCCTGGATTTCCTACTAACTTCATTTTAGATACCACCAAAGCCATCCCAGGTCCCTTGTTTACATTGTTCCATTACCTCTAGGATCTCTGAAGCACTCAGTCCACAACCCCAGAATTTATCTTGTCTTTTTCTCTTCTTTGTTCCTTTTTATCATCAGAAAAAGGCCTTTCATTTTCATGATACCATTGAATCATCTTATAAAATTTTGCCCCAACCCTATTACCTTTGATCAATTCCTATTTGTGTGATTTTTTTAAATTTACTTTCCCATGTTTATCCTTTTTTTACTGAACTAGAATTTATCATTTATCTATTGTTGTAGATATTGTTTTTACATCCACTTATTCTCTTTTGAGCCCCTCAATTTTGCTTTGAAAGAACTACTTCATTTCCACTATTCATATAGGCAGTTTGGATAGATCCCAAGAATAGAATATGTGACTTGGGTATAAGGCAATCATAACATTTCATGACCTGAAACCACAATCATTGGCACAGGGATAAGCAAATGAACTGGTTTAGGCCTATGTGAGTGGGTCCAAAAATTTGTGAGGGAGCTCCCAAGAGAGTCTCTTTTTTCTTAGGGGCAGGATGCTGTGATGATAGAAGTCTAAAGTCACTGGGGGATACCCCTGAGATTTTAGGTAAATCAATCAATATATCCTCTCAAAAAATGAATCCAGTTTAAGTTGGTTTTCAGTCACTTACAACCATGCATCCTATTGATGCCTCTATTACAGGTCAAGCATAATCTTAGGTGTTAGAGAAATATTAATAGAAATAAAATAGACATATTCATGCCCACAAAGAAAAAAGAACTCAGAGTGCTGTAAATAAAATAAATATATGTAAAGATTAAAAATCATCAAAAATCAAGAATTAGAAAGTGCCTTGGACTCCAAGTTTTAAAAAACTAGTTGAATTACTGTGTTTTTCAGATGAAGAGGATGGGGTGTATTGACATGCAACTGACTTTTTCCAATTGGTAACATCTATCAAAAATGTATAAATAAGTAAATTATAAACCCCCAAATTGGATAGGAGAATGGATAAACTGTAATATAAATATAAAATAGACTATAATTCAGCTGAGAATGTACTACTATGTGGATATCACTGAATGAACAAAGTAGATCAAAGAATATATACAATACAATACTGTCTTAGTCTACTTGTGTTGCTGCAAAGGAATACCTAAAGCTGGATAATTGCATAAAGAAAATAGGTGTATTTGGCTCACAGTTCTGGAGGCTGTACAAGAAGCATTGCACCAGCATCTGGTTCTGGTGAGGCCTCAGGAAGCTTCCACCCATGGCAGAAGGCAAAGGGGAGGAGGCATCACATGGGGAGAGGAAAGAAACCAGACGGTGATGAGAGGGGTGCCACACTCTAAAACGACCAGCTCTCATGTGAACTAATCGGGTAAGAACTCACTTGTTATCATGGGGAGGGCACCAAACACCTCTCACCAGGCTTAACCCCAACACCGGGGATCAAATTTCAACATGAGATTTGGAGGGGACAAATATTTAAACTATATCAGATGCCATTTATATAAAGTTCAAAAGTAAACAAATTCTAAAATAATTAAATTGTGGATATATATATATTATTTTTTAAGTGTCACTCAGGATAGTGGTTATTTCAGTGAAGGGTGGGTAGCAGCCAGGTGTTTGCAATGAGCAGGTGACATAAAGGGAGGCTCAATAATACTGATAATGTTCCATAGATTAAGTTTAATGGTGGCCTCCTTGGTATCCAGTCTATAGTCATGTTTTATAACTTGTACATATATTATATATTTTTATCTAGCAAATACTTTTTAAAATATGCTTTTCAATACTATCTCCCAAATATGCTGACCCCCTCATACTTATGTTCATGTCTGTAACTTAAAAGCCTACCACTAGTCATGTTGACCCAGATACTACTAGGGTTTTAACAAGTCTTACTATGATTCATTATATGAATCCCTTTTCTAGATTTAGGCAGCTATAGTAGAAGATGGATTTAAGTTCAAATGAATATATTTTCTTCTTGGTCCCATATTTCTACAGTGTGATTTATATTTTTAGGGTGATTCAATTTTGAATACCAAGAAGGAGACTCAGAAAATGACATTTACACCATTAATCCAAATGTACATACAAACATCCTTAAAACACTTGGCCATTAGTTCCAAAATTCTTCCAATAAAAACAACAGATGAATGATTTGATGACAGCCACAGCTGCAGTTGTGTTGAACTCCTGGGTTTGTTTCATTTGAGTTTAATTATTTCTAATGAAACCTCTCCCTCTGTTTGGCCCTAACTAAGGTGTAGGATCACTTGAGCTGTGCTGGCAGGTCTCAACTTGTAAGCACAAGTGGCCTCTTTAGCCCACAGGCGTGCTGTCTTACACCTGGTACAGGCAGAAAGAGAGAGATTAGGACCTGTGGGTGTAGCTCAGTTGTGTCTGTCAACATCAGTCAATGCCAAGCTGTGGGAACAATTGTCAAAAATGTAGGATCAGGTCCTGCTCATGAATTAGCTTTTCATCCCATGCAATCATGTTACCAAGTACCTACCACATACAAGGCACTCAACCAGGTGTTTGAAGTGATTAAAAGGATGAGACCCAGTTCCTGCTTAGAGGAATTATTCCCCAGGTAAATGTTAGAGCAGGGGTTCGCAAACCCTAGCTTTTATCAGAATCACCTGGAGAGCTTGTTAAAGCATAGTTTTTTTGGTTCTACAGTCAGAATCTCTGATTCGATAGATCTGGAGTGGGGCTCAAGAATTTGCATTTCTAACATGTTCCCAAGTGATCATGATGCTCTAGGTTCATGAACCACATTGTGAGAATCACTGTGATGGATTGTTTCAGAGGTCCAAGAATCTCTCCAATTGTTATTAATAGCATACTTGATAAGTAGCCATTGAAAAATTGACTTGAAAGAACTTTTCTTCCACATGTATAGCAAATATATTTTTAAATATTATTGGCACTGGTAATTATAACAATAATCATTACTGTTAACACAATGAGTCTTTATTTCACGTCAGGCAGTGCTAACTTCTTTAGATGTGTTGCTTCAGTGGATCCTCACAGAAACTCAGTAAGGTTGGTATTATCATCTCCATTTTACATGAGGAAACTAAGAATTTGAGATGTTAAGGAACTTGCCCTGGACCAAGTTTTCTCAGTCTAAGCACTTGACATTTTGGGCTGAATAATTCTTTGTTGTAGGTGGTTGTGCTGTGCATTGTAGGATGTTTAGCAGCCTCCCTGGCCTCAGCCCACTTGATGCCAGAAGTAACCATTCTTTAGCTGTGACAACCAAAACTGTCTCCAGACACTGCCAACTTGCCCCCACCTGCAGTTGAGAACCAGTGCCCTAGACAGAGAGTTTAGGAAATGCCTGGCCATTTAGCATCTTCATCCACCAGGAGGGCATATGTATTTTTACTTCAGAAGAACAGAATGTTAAAGTTGGAAAGAAAGTTCGAGATTATCTAAATGAATTCACTCACTTTCAGATAAGAAACACGTGGTCCATAGAGGTATTACAGAGCTCTGCTAGGAATCAGGAGTTCGGATATATACTGACTCCTTCTATTAATACAATGCACAAACTTTTCCTCATTTTGCTGCCCCATTTGTTCTCAAGAAATATTCCCAGCCCATGTGCACTCATGACAAGTGTGTTTTACTCTCTGCCAGCAAATGCTCAAAAAGCAACTGGCCTGGCTTCTTCTCATTGCATGCCACAGAATGGATGAGAAAACGTATTGGGATCCCTGGGGAAGTTTTGTAAAAAGGCAGGTCCAAACAGAACAAACTGATGGGAGATGAAGACACTCATATAAACCTGCCGGGGTCTGCCTTTCAAAAAGACAGCTCTGTTGGTAAAAATACAGAGTTTGCTCAATATGAAAGAAATCTTGTAATCATATACAATTACAAAACCTGTAAATGTTAGCAAGTTGAATCACTCACCCAAGCAGTTTGCCTTGTCCAGAGTACAAATTGTAATAATTGGATGAAGCCATCTGCACTATTTTAACCTGTCATGTTAAATATCTATATTTTGTAACTCATCTTGATATGTGTTAATTGAGCAAAAAAGACATCTTTAAGATGGTTATCATAAGATAATCACACCCTAGGGCATTGTGAGACAAGAGGTACTGCTCTAGATCTGTGATTCTCCAAGGATATGATTATCACATGATAGCTGCCACACCTCCTGAAGTGCTACCTCTCTGGGCTGACTCCTTCTGACTCAGGTGGCTGGTATCAAGTCCCTCTGCTTCTCACAACATTGCATTCATCTCTTCCCAGGAGGTTGTGTGGTTTCTCAAAAATAATACCTTGAGACAAGGCAAAGTCAGAAAAATAGTGCCTCTTAGAACAAGATGATCACAGAAAAAGTTAAACTTGGTTTGTTGGGGTTTTTTTGGAAAATATACACACACATGCGCGCACACACACACACAAAGATTCTCATTCTATTTCAGTGACCAACCTTTCCAAACTTCAATACTCACCCTGTATGCCTTCATTCCTCCTTAATGTTCAACACGTCATTGCCACCCAGGGACACTCTGCTTTTTTAATGAAAAACTAGTTTGATTTTTTTTTTTATCTCTAGCCATGTATCACCCATACTCTTAGATGAATATCCAGGACTTTATTTTTCTCCAAAGACTCTTGCTTAATACAATTACTGCTTTTGTTCTAAGAACCTGATGTAAAAGACAATTTAATGGATTAAATCAAATTTATCAATTTGCAATGTTGAAAATGACCCTTATTCAGTTATGACAATTAACTCCCACAACCAGCCAATTTGTACACAAAAGATTTTGAGGTGTTAGCAAGTTATCTGGTTACATGTTCTGAGGAATAGCAACAGAAGAGGTTCCAGTGACAGCAACTATAGCCCTAGGAGTTCTAAAATTAACATATAAGCCATAGAAATATTTCTTAAAGGTGATGCTTGCAGAAGTCAATGTGGAATGAAAACTACATTTTCTTAATTTGCTACTTAAGCCTTTCATTTTTTCAAATGAAGAGTTGTTACTATTGCGATGTTTACTTTTGAATGCATAAACTGTGAAATAATGACAAAAACACTTGAAAAGTAGCCAGAAGATAAGAGGGAAACTCTTTATCAACTGTATCTCAGATTACACAAAAGATATATATATGAAATCCTTTAAGGCTGTTCTTAAAACTCCAGTTAGAAAAAGGAAGGAGACTGCCAATCCTCAGTAATGTATAAAGATTTGAGGTGCTGGATGCATTTTCCTGCTTTGAGTGCATGAAGTCGTCTTTGTTTTGAGTTTCCTTGGCAACCCTTCTGGAAGTGTATACCGGAAGAGCAGGTCCTAAATGGAGTCTGTTCTGAAGAGGGCCTTCAAAAAAAGAGTCTAAGTTCCCTATTTTTATTCCTTCAGAAGTGCGTGTGTGTAATGAAGAACATACAAGAAAGGAGAACACATCATTTTCCACAATCACAGCTACCTATGTGACAGCGAGATAACAGTGATTTTTGAAAGACTGTGTTGTTTTTCTGGCTATGAGACATCTAGAGAGGCATGGACTTCCTAGAAAGTTCTTTTTTAAAGACCATTTTCATCTCAGAGCTGCCTCAATAGCCAAAGATAAGTGGGAGCTATTTGCTTTTGGTGATGCTCAGACTCCAAATGATTTTTCTTCATAGGAAATTTTCATGATGTCATTCTCAAGGATAAAAGTTTATTGGAACTGTTAACAATTGACTTTCTCATTTATAAAGGTAATACCTTGTTTAGTCATTGTCTATGTGTGTGGCCTCCTGTTCAAACCTTACTTCAGCTCTCCTAGGTTACTGTCACTGTGATCATGGCTTGCCTGCTGCCAGACCCAACATCCTATGCTGCCTCCATTGATGTCCTTCTCAAAACGTTTTTATGTGGCTTTGTGATTGCTATTTTCTCTTCTTCTGTTGTGTTATTTTTGCTGACATGATTAGGGCTAGGGAAGGGTATTTTCCTCAGCACAAAGGGGTGCCAAAAAACTCGGTAACCCAAATAAATTATATCTTAATGCAATATCTTCTTTAAAAAATCACAATTAAATGCAAAAAAAATCAATGATGAACAAAATGTCAAAATTATAAAGAAAACAGGATTCATGCTGATTTGATCAACTCACTATTCATTAAAATGCTTTTAGCTCCCCCTTTTAGCACCCTACCATGCCATGCCCAAATCCTAAATTTGGCATCATTAGTCATATTATTTCTATTTTGAGAATTTTTATTTGGCATCTATGTTACATATCACCATCATGCCATCATTATCCATACACACACACATACGCACGAACACCCAAACACATACAAACATATATTCATCGTCTTTTCTCATTTATTGTTAGTGGTTTTCTTGAATATTCTCCCCAGATACAGTATGAAGATAACAAGTGAATGATGTGTTGGCTGGATGTAGGATTCTAGGGTTGCCTTCTTTTTCTCTTGGTATCCTTTAGATGTTATCCTATTGTCTTCTATCTTCCAGTGTTGTAGACAAGAGGTTTGATTGCCAGTTTGATGCTTATTCTTTTTGAAAATAGTTTGTTCCTTCTGTCTGTGAACCTATATGATTTTTCTTCTATCCTTTAAGCTCAGGAAGATTACTGGGTTAGGCCTAGGTTGCTTTTTCTTTACAGCCATTCCTGGAACTCAGTGAGCCCTTTCAATCTCTGGCTTATATTCTCCCTCTACATAGGGAAACTCTCTTCTATTGTTTGTTTAGCTATTTTCTTTTCTCCTTTGATTCCTATTTATCCTTATGGAATTCCTATTATTTGTGTCTTGGGTGCCCTATATCACCTTGGGTGCCTCTGAAATCATTTACCTTTTCCCTATTTTCCCTATTTTCAAATAATTTCGAAAAATTATTTTTTAGGTGCAAGAATTCGAGAGACTTTATGCTATATTTGAACCTCAAGCCTCTTGTTAATTTTTGTCCAAGTTGTTTTCTGTCTCCACCAGCAGTTATATTTCATTTAGGAGCAACATATTCTGGATATTGTTCTTCTATCATTACTAAATCCACTAGTTTTCTTTGCCAACTTCTGTATCACTCTCAGACCTCACATCCATGCCTTGGGGTGCACTGAAGAGAAGTATGCTGCTTGCTCGGCCATCTCCAGCAGGCAATTTGTCAGTTTGCTAACTGGGCATTAGAAGGAAGACCCTCATCTCCCACTCTCCAGTCAAGGTGTGATGGTTAATGTTATGTGTCCACTTCACTCATTAAGGGATGCCCAGATAGCTGGTAAGATTATTTCTGGGTGTCTGTGAGGGTGTTTCTGGGAAAGATTAGCATTCAGATCAGTAGACTGAGTAAGGAAGATCTGCCCTCACCAATGTGGGTAGGCATCAACCAATCCATTGAGGACCTGGATAGAACAAAAAGGTGGAGAAAGGGTGAATTCTCTCCCACCCTCCTTGAGCTGGGAAATCTATCTTCTTCTACCCTTGGACGTGGGAGTTCCTGGTTCTCAGCCCTTTGGACTCTGAGACTTATATCAAAGCACCACCTCGGCAGTGTCCCTCCCACCCCACCCCTGGTTCTCAGCCTTTGGCCTGATTTACAACACTGGCTTTCCTGGTTTTCCAGCTTGCAGATGGCATAACGTGGGAATTCTCAGCCTCCATAATCTTCACATGAGCCAATTCCCATCAGAAATTCTCTCTCTCTCTCTCTCTGCGCGCGCGCACACACACACACACACACACACACATACATATCCTATTGGTTCTGTTTTTAGGAAAAACCCTGACTAATACACAAAGATAGGGTTTGCCAGCATGCAGGTTAGGGTACCTGCATTCACCTGATTAGCTTCCCCTCAGCTCCTGAAGCCATTAAGGCCAATTCCCTGGGGCTGCTCTTCCCTGGGGGATGGGCAAGGGGGCGAGGGCTGTCCATGGGCTAAGCCCTCTCCAGGATGCATGGCATTCTGTGCTCACACCTCAGCATTCTGCCGCGGTCGCAGGCTCTCCTTCCAGCCAGAAAGCACAGGTTTTATGCCTGCTCTCCCCATTCGAAGCCAGCAGAGCCTACGCCTTGCCCACACCTCCATATCCTGCACACAGCCAAGCACCTTCTCTGTGTGGCAGAGGTGCCTGGTACTCAGAGTGGAGTTAGACAAGGAGAATAGTACCTGCTGATTCAAGCTCCATCTTTCCAAAATTGGATATGTGTTCATTTTTTTCAATCCCTGAAACTTTCCTTTCTTCTTTGCCTTATTTCAGTTACTGTCATTGGACTCTCCTACTGCTTAGGTATAAAATAATAGAGTCATTTTTGATCACTCCCTCTTTCTCATTATCGCCTTTCAATTGGCCTCCAAGAATTTTTTAAATTGTATCCCTACATCATTTGTTAAGTCCATTTCCTTGTACATATTTCCAGCTGCCATAACATTTTTCAAGGCTTCATTACCTCCACCCTAAATTCTTGTGTTAACTTCATAACTGATTTCTCTCTCTCTAACTTATTCTGTATATTACTGGGAGATACTATACTAAAGCATAATTGTGACTGGATCATTTCTGTTAGGTAACAGAAATGTTACCTAAATCAAACCATCCCAAGGTTTTCTCCCACATATCTACACAAATGTATCACACACACACTCCTCTTCCTAGGACACTTTTAAAATTATGGCATAGCAGTTTCTTGAGTCCTAAGAAAGTTTTATCTTGTTTCTTTCTCCTCTACTCCACTCCATCTCCTCCCCAATTCTTATTCACCCCCTAATGCCCAACTTAGAAAGATCTCCTTTTCCATGAACACTTCCCCTGTCTTTTGTCTGGTTTAATATGTACCACTTTCATTCTCCTGCAGCATTTTCTTCAAACCTTTATTATAATTTGCATTTCACTCACTAGAACTTGTATACTGTTTGACCACAATGATTATATGTAGCTCACCTTTACTTATTCACCACTAACTGGAGCATAGTAGGTACTTCTTTAGTAGTGAATTGAATAAAATTGTTCAGATCCATATTTATTTGGCCTCTCCAGTGTGCCAGGCAGTGAGTTAGTAACTGAGATAAAAGATGAAATCAACTCAGACACGGTCCTCAGGAGTTCAATACACTAAGTTCTATATTACACCTAAGTAATCTGATATGTATCAATGCATGTGTACATATCCATCTATATGCAGACATCTTCTGGAAAGTGCTGCCTGGCTGTTTTGTCTTATCTCCTGATCTGCTTTTGAGAGCAGATGTTATACCAGATCCAGAGATCACATCAGGGCAGAGGGAGTAGCAGCAGGGAAAATTAAGATTCAAGACAACGTTGAGATTGCAAACAGGTAAGCAACACAACTCAAGTCATTTTAAATAATTAAGTTTTAGGAAGAGAGAGCAGGGAAGAAGCAAGTAAGAACTACAGGCTAAGGCATCTTGTTGGTACACCTGTAGCTTGCTTGATTTATTCTCACCCAGTTGTAAACAATTCTGTTTGCAGCTTTACTAGAGAATAGTGAGTGAAGGAGTCAGACAAGAGCTATATGGTGAACACGGGGCTGAATATTAGGTAAAGGCCTTTCCCAAAAAGCAACTTACTAAACCAAACTGCTCTACTCACCCCACCCCCACCTCCCCCTAAAAACCTATGAAGTAGGTAGAGATAGTTTATCTTTAGTTAATTTTTCTGTATGCCATTGTCTTTCCAGAATGACACTCAGAGTCTTGGCATCCCTAAGGTTCAGAAACTTCAATGACCTTCACCCACTGATCTGAACACCACCCAAAGCTTTCTTCCTTCTACCCCATCAAAACATTTATCTGCCATTCCCTTGCGATCCAGCACCTCTCCACTTGGCAATGTGTGAAGATGATCAGTAGATTTCAATTCTCATACTTCAGTGAGTAAAAGATTTAGATCCAAATAAAAGCCAAGATTCTAACAAGTTCTTATCAGATAACAGCATACCATAAGCCAGTTAAACTGTACCACAAAAGAGTTTTAGGAAGGATTGCATTGGAAATTTCACGTTTCTGAAGTGGCCAGTAGTTGAGGAATGTCTTATTTGTCTTAGCCCTCGAAAATCCCAAAAGAGTGTGGTCCAAGGCCAGCCCTCTGTGCCTGGCTGCCTAGCCCACGTTCCCAAGCAATGATCAATGTTTCCTACATAGGAAGACTCAGAAATTGAGGATGTCTTGGGTTCAGTGCCAATCTCCCCATCGGTTCCTCTCTGTTACTCTGATTTATAATGTTTTGTTCTGGACCTATGGCTGGTATGCAGGTTTATAGGATGCACTTCTCCGTGAATTTTCATTGTATTTTCTCTGAGTCAGCAAGCTCACTGAGGGTCTGTAGTGGTCCTGATTCTGGCCCCACATTGCTAGCTTAGCAAAAGCTTGCACGTAACAAAATGGACAGGCAAACAAACATTTAGATTCTGAGAGCTCAGATGAAATTCAGGACTTTGAAGAAGTAGGAGTCAGGATAAAATACTCTCTGATACTGTCAACAAACCATAGATCTGGATGATATTTAGATCTGACTCAATATAGGAGCGTTATATTACAGCTTGTCTAAAAAGTGCAAGTGTGGAGGTCATAAATTCCTGCTCAAGAGGAATTAGTGATGTTCTGAGTCTTACACGACATGGTTGGTGTGAGTTACAATAATTTCCTACCGAACCACGTGATTTAGGGCAAAATATTTAACCCCTCTGGTCTCAGTTTTTCATTTGATAAGGTAAAGGACTAGAACTACTGACCTTTTAGTTATATAGAGCAATAAGCTGTGGTTCAATAATATGTTCCAGAATTAGAAGCAGTTAGTTAAACGTGAATCTTATGAGAACAATAGAAAGAAAGGACAAAGCCAAAATTCCATTTCAGAGATTTGGGCGGAACTAAACTACAAAGTGGCGTGTTAACTCTCCAGTGGCAGGGACGGAATTCTGGATTCCTTTATTTACCATCTGTGGCCTAGTGCACCAGGCTGTTTTGTTGAACATACATCGATTATTCCTCCAAATTCACTCAAGCAGACAGGATGGAAGATAATCCAAAAATACCATGACTGCATTTGTCAAGGAAGAAATGGGTTAATGTCAGGAAGCCACTGACTCTTTTGAATTCCAGTATCTAAATGGCTATTGTTCCTCTCAGCATAGAATTTTCTAGAAGACAAAACACATACTAAAGCTCTAACAAGAAAATATCCATTAAAGATACAAAGAGACTGGGGCTCTACTAATGTAATATAAAAATTCAACTTGCAAGTAAGATGCCAGAGTTGGATTGATTGCTGTGTACAACAGTGACATGAATATAAAGACTCCCTAAGGTTAAATTGGGCTCCTGCATTGAAATTCTAATTAGAAATATGAGTGCCCCAACTCTGTGAAAGTGCATGTGTGTTTAATTATTCTCCTTTTTCACCTTATCTCTTCCATTATTTTTTACCCTTTTCCCTCCTCCTTTCTTGCTGTTTTCAAGCAACCCGTGCTCCTCACTTAATCTAAGTGTAGGGCCTTTCTTTAAGTTGGCATTAATTGACAAGCAGTGTTTAATTATTATTTTTCATGTCTGAAGAGGGCTAATATTAACTCTCCATGGGCCTGAAGGCAACCTCAGCCTCCTTGTTTCTAGCGGCACTGCTTCGCCTTCCTCCCTGGCATTTCTTTAGTCAGACAGACAGGCCACATGTTCTTCCTCATCTGAGTGACATGTACCTATATTTGCACCAGTTGAGGCTGCTGGATGCCTCACTTATCTTTACCATTGCATCTGTAAAATTGGCACTTTGTACAACTGTAGATTAAGTCATCTTTACATGACCCCAGGGGTATATGGAAAAAATGTAGCCTTGAGGGCTGTTAACCTGGAATCTTCTTAAGACTAGGAATGTGCCTTGTCACATTGTCATCTTCAGATGACACCAAGAACCCAATATTGCCCCCTATTTGATTGACTAATAGCTGATATCCAACAGGACCTGCAAACCATATGCTTAAGCGTTGGCGCTCTGGATGAAGTATGGGGACCTCACATACTGCCATAATCATGATGATCTGATTTTCCCTAAATTCATCAGTCACACCAGAAATCTAGCTAGTTCACCAGCATAATGGTTAAGTTTCTAAATCAAAGCTGGAGAAGCCCCTATGGATATTAAGTCTGAGATAATCTGTCTTTCAAGAAGAGATTTTATGCAGTCTTCTTTTCACTCTATATTGAGCTTAAATAGCAAGAGCGAATTTATTCAGGGGGTTTTCTAACTCAGAAACTGAAAGGCAAAGAAGTTAATGGCCTGAAATCTGAGCCTTCTCCTAAGCATTTCTTGAGTTATGATGGGATCTGAATTGCCAGACAGAAATGAAAGTTACTCCAGTAAGTCAGAGGTCAAATCCAACGGGAAATAGAAAAGTGTCAAGGAATAAGATAAAAAGAAACAAGAAGATCCTCTAGGTCCAAGACCAACACGTGCTAAGGAAATTCATGGAAAACAGGTCAAAAACTATTTAAGTTCACAAGTTAGCATTTCCAGGCACGGTCATATGTCCCCACAGTCTTCCAAGTGGCCCTTAGAAGTAGTGTGGCAAGTAAAAAGGGCACAAGATCTAGAGTCAAAGAGCCTTAGATTCCAATCCTGACTCCATTATGTACTAATTGTATGACCATAGGCAGCACATTCTTTAAAGGTATTATAGTGAAGATCTTTCTTATGGGATTATTGTGAAAGATTAAATGAGATAATACATCTGAAAGCACTGCGAAGATTTTAAGCTGCTTTATAAATTTTAATTACTATTAACTTGGGACACGTATTTCCTTATGAGTAGTACAAAATAAGAGTATAACTGGTACTGTGGTTTAGACACATATGGATTTGATAGTATTTTCTTCCCACTAGTTAGTTCTGCCACCTGTAGCACATTCAAAAAGAAACAACAAACTTTGGAAAACAAACCATTCATAAACTAGGAACTGCCCACATATGTGTTGCGATTGAAAACCTTCCAACTATTAATGTCCATAAGGAGCAGGAACTTGGATGGGATTCTATGTTGAACATTACTCTTTCAATCTAGACCTATTAACTTGCCTTATTAGTCATCAGGTAAATAAATCACAGACTCAAATTTATCTTAGCCAGGCTCTTAGCACACAAATACCAACTTGTGTGCTAATAGCAGCAAGAAAATAGTAATTTTAATTGAAAAACAATCCATCAGTGGTTCTCAAATTATTAATATGTTCCCAGACCAGCAGTATCAACATCACCTGAAAACTTGTTACTTCCCAAATTCTTGAGCCCCACCCAGACCTACTGAATCAGAAACTCTGGAAATGGGGACCAGCAATGTGTATTTTAACAAGCCCTTCAGGTGATTCTGATCCTTTAAGGAAGTTTGAGAATCACTACATTAGATTGAAAACAAAAGTAGCAACATGAGCACAATGTTTTTATTTGTCAATTATTGAGGAATTTTAAATAGTTTTAACGTGTTTTAATATGGCTGAAATTTTAATACAATATTTGCAATTAAAAATCACAACTAGTGAATGCATAGCTAAGACAACCTAGCTCTTTAATTTGTATTTATAGGCTTATTGTTTAAGAAAGTTTATGTTTTCATGCTTAGTCTGAATAGACGAATGTCTTGGTCAAGTCTAATTTCCTATTAATATACTTGAGCAATTCAAACACCTTCATAAAATTTGAGCATATTTTTATTTACTGAAGATTCTAATCAAGGTGGAAGCTCTTACAATTAGACTTGGTGATAGAAATGTAGCTTAAACTCAGTTCATCAATTTTAACAAAATCCTTTCTTGTTTGGCTTTAATAATATTTAAGTCTAGCTATTATGTTAATACTATGCCTTGTAACGTTTACAATACACTTTAATAATATAGATAATAAAATCACAATTTAATGTGGTAGGGCAAGAACAAAATTGGTTTCCAGAAAAAATAGACATTGGCATTTTTCTATTAAATAATTAAAAGGAAAATCTTATTTGATAAATGATTGGAGGTAAAACATCATTGTTTTTTCCTTTTACCCATTCTACCAACGTCAGCTACACAAGTATCAATAAAAGTGTAAACATCTCCTAAGAACTGGTCAACTATCTTTTTCTTTTATAAATACCATGATTTTTAAGTATCATGTAAAAATGAAGCTTTATTGCCCACTGTTTAGTTCACATCATGTTTAGACATGAGGGTAAAAGCACCCTGGTAGAAGGACCCAGAACTCTTTCTCTAGAATTCCACCACCTTCCAATACAGTTCTAGGTCACTGGCAATGATACCCACATAGTTTAGAGGAAGCACTGTATAAATATTTTTGGAATAGTTAGGTTTTCTTGAAAGCTCCTCATCAATAATAACCGATATTAAGTGCAATCTTCCAACCATAAATGACAGTTTGTAAAGTTAAACATAAAAGCAGACCAGAACAAGCACTCCTTTAACTTACTCTCACCACCCTCCCTGAGATATCTAGAACCAGCATCAAGGTTTCCTTCTGCTTTCCTATTCCTCAGCACCCAGTAGCATCCACTACCATGTTTCCCACAACATAAGACAGGGTCTTATATTTATTTTTCCTTAAGAAGACACCCTAGGGCTTATTTTTGGGGGATGTGTTAATTTTTTTTAAGTATGGTACAACAATCTACATTTATTCAAATATAGTTAAGTTGTCTTCTTCTGGAACATCATCATAACTCTCCAAACCCCAAATTCCATCCTGAATATCTTGCGACTCTATTTCCTTTAGAACCATTGGCCCCAATCTCTCATGTTGAGCAATAGAGTTGTCATGGGGCAGATGAGAAGGGCTGCTCATCTTCTTTACCGCTCTGTGAAGAAATGCATGGGTTGTGCAGATACACTGCATAGCCACGCCCATCACTAGGTCTTATTTTCGGGGTAGGGCTTATATTGGCAAATGCGTAGAGATCCTGCTAGGGCTTATTTTATGGGTAGGTCTTATTTTCAGGGAAACACCCTCCACCCTGACCAGCATCGTCTCCACGGCAACCGTAGTAGACTTTCTAGCCCTTCTTTATTCCCCCTTATTTAAAATGTTGCTCTACACAGCTTGGCATGACACTTTTTTGCTTAAGAGAAAGTTCTGTTTTTCCCCAAATGAAAGCTGAAAACCAGAGAATAACATTTGTAGCCTTAGGGAGCCTACTGATGAGAAAAAATGATGATCTAGATTTTAACATGTACATCTTGGAGTTGTGAGATTGAGAAAAAGGGAGTAAGCTGCTAAATTTATGAGAATACCACATATCATGCATCATGTAGTTATAAAACTTAACATATCTAAATATTTTAAAAATAATCCTTTATAATAGCATTTTATAATTACAGTGGGACCCTCTGGTGCGTGAATTATGGTATATTCATGTTTAGTTGCATTGACTGCACTCAGCTTTTAGCCATGTGCCTGGCAACACACTAGGCATGAATTAATGTGCAATAATTCATGGCCTGTTGTGCCTTATTAAATATAGCATTGATTCAATTTTAGAACTGCAACATAATGACTCAAATATTTTTCAGAATGCTAAGTGCCCCATACGATTTTCATTTGAGAGCCTGTTTTCACATTTGCAACCCTCAGTTACAATAGTAATATTTTCCTACTGCAGAGTGAAAAAAAATGCAAATGCCCACCAAAAATAAAATCAAATGCCAAGAGGAATGACCCTGTTTTGCCCAGTAAATCTGAGTCTCAAAAAAATCTGCTTCAAATAAAGGGGGGAAAAATTTTTCTTAATTTTTCTGGCCATTTGAAAAACTCTTTTTTACAAACTTTCAATTTCTTTGTTCTCCATTATTCTGTTATTCAGAGCAAAATAATAACATACCACATTTAGAGGGGAAGATGCCTGGCAGCAAATCAGAAGAGCTGTGGTTTTGTTTTGATTCTGCAAATTTATTCTACGATTATCAATTGTCGCATAATCGCTCTCTGCCTCAGTTTCCTTACCTGTAAAATAGGTTTGATATTATCTCTTTTCTTTTTGTTAGATAGGGGTGAGGGTATGCAGGTGCCAGGGCAGGTGGTTAGACATACAGGTAACAGAGCAGACAACAAGGATGTGGTCAAGGGCCAAGGGTTGGGACCGATAAAACCAGAGAAAAGAAACTACAAGGACAAGAACTTGAGGTTCTTTAGGGATTTTTCCCAACTGGGAGCATGTGCAGAAGTTAGGAGCCTATGGCCAAAGGTAACTTTTCCCTCATTAACATACATTAACACGGTAAAAATCACACTCCCTAGTGCCATGGCAGTTCTGGAGCCAGCCATACAAGGACAGAAAGTGGGAGGGTGCCAATTCTAGGAATTCTCCACCCCTTTCTCAGAGAAATCGTGAATATTTCACCCCCAGCTTAACATAGAATTAAGGAACCAACATAGAAGGGGAAATCTTGTTAAACTCAAAGTCTTCACTCACGGAGACAGACCCATTCTTCTTTCCAGAAGGTATTCTTGCTTTATTTTTGCTTGGTAAGCTTCCTGTTTCCTGCAATAAAGCTGCTTGTGTGAGTTGCATGTGTCTGTCATCAGTCCCTCGCACCAGCCAGGCTTATGATTTTTCCAAGCCAGGAACCAAAAAACCAGGACAGCCCTCTTTCATAAAACCAACTCTGACACTATTTCAGGGGTTGCTGTGCAAATCAAACTACGTAAGTCTGTGCAGATGCTATATAAACATAAGTTAGTATAGGCAATGTGCCTAGACCCATACTAAGCTCTAATTAAAGAGCTTTCATATCACTCTCTCATTGAAAACTCCCAACAATGCTATAGGTGGATAGGTTCTCTTACTCCCTTTCCACAACTGGCTTTGGCCGTGGGATTCTCTTCCTCTCAGTGGAAGGTATGTCCAAAGCAGTGAAATACCTAAGCTGAATAAACCACAATTCCCAGTGTCAAAGTAAGAGTGCTCCTACATGATACTGGAGAAAGAAATGGAGACAAACTGACAAGCACAACTTAGTGGCAATGTTAAAACCCAAGTTCCAGTCTATTGACTTTCAGTCAGACCATAGACTACCTTTTTGTCAAAAAGGTTGAATAACTACCTCGCCTTACAATTTCTGCTTGAGCCAGTAAGAAGCCTCTCACCACCACCTCAAGCAGCGTTGGACACAACTACATCACTATTTTATAAATGATAGTGCTCAGTCAGTCCAAATCTCACACTGCAGTATTTTCCCAGTGATATCCTTCTGTCTTCATATTCAGAACTGTATTTTTTAAAAAGACTTCTGCTTTTTATATATATGAGAAGATAAGTGTTTGATTAATTGAAGGAGTTTATAGAACTTTCCTTTCATTATTAGCCAGCTACCATTTTGTTTGATATATGCCCTACTTCCAGAATTCTGATAGTCTGCAAGAATGAGTTGTAAAAAAAACCAAGAATGACAAAACCAGTGTCTCACATCCAGCTCATGCTTTTGACCCTGCCATTCCAAGCATGAAATCACTACTGGCACCAATACTGCAATTAAAAATTTTGGCCCAAGACAATTTGATTATATATTTTGTGTTATGATAAAATGTGAAAAAAATATATTTTGGGGTCACTACTCTGACCAGCGTTACGGGGACACAATACGTTATACAACAGGGATCACTGTGTCTTGGTGTATTCACTCCAAATATGCAGACTTCGAATGTCGTAACATGGAACTCCTTTAGAGTAAGTCAGACCCAGTAGGTAACCGTACCTACTTCATTATGTACTTCATCATTATTAGTACATGGCTTTAGAATAGTGGCCTAATCTCTCTAAGTATGTTCTTCAATTGCAAATTGGGCTAATAGCAGTTTCTACCTCCTAAAGCAGGAGGATTCAATCAATACCATATAGAAGCCATCAAGGACAGTGCCTAACACCTGACAAGTGCTCACAAATGCTAGCTATTATTAGGTTAGAGAAATTATTGTGATCCAGATTTTAGATAAGATATGGATCCAATGCTAGTTATTACGGGCCAAATATAGCTCAAGCCTCATTTTCGCTCCAAGGTCCATCATTACAGGATTTTATTAAATATGTGAATGCTCTTAGCATACTCTTATGTTACACATAATTCTACAAATAATTCTCATTGCACTTAGCATGTACATATGCTATGGTTCACATTCTGCCTCACACCAGGCAGGGCCTGTATATCTTACTCAAGGACTAGGACAGTGCCACTCATCTATCTAGCTGGAGTCCGGTGAAGGCCAGTTGAACTGTATGGAAGCTGGCTAGTGCAGATAAGGTACGTGCTGCAAGATTTTTGGTTCAGACACCATAGAGGAAGGCATCCACCAGCCAGTGCTTGCTCAGCCTATCCAAGCAGATGCTTTTAGGCAATACAGTCATTGCTTTTTGTTATGAGTATTCCCAGAGGTTCACGTAAAGACTGTCTATTAACATAAACAGGGGGAAAGTTAGATAGGTCAGACTTTTTAGAATTCCTAAATATTCTTTTCCACACTGGACTACAAAGGGTTAGACTCTCCATAATTCTGAAACACCAATGACTTTTTCACTCTTCAATGCAACATAAAACTCACTTAGACTTTCTTTTGCAATTATCACCTATTTGAATTCTGGTAACACTTATTTAGTTAGAAATCTAGCTCATTTCCCTGTTTTAAAAAAATAAATAGCCGAGTATTTCTTTTCCCTTTCATACATTGATATGAGGCAGCCATGATTTTGATCTTTAATATAACAATAAAACCTTGTTTAGCTGCAACTAGTCTTCTGAGGCCTGATCTCCCTCCCACAACAAGACTGAGAAGCAGAGAAGAGATGGTAGGCAGAACTCTTGGCATCAGAAATGAAGAAGTGGGCCTTGCTTCCAGGAACTCAGGTAGGTGGACTATATCCACTCCATCTAGTCACAGTGACAGAGAAGCATGGGGAGGACAATTGTAGGACAGGGGATGCCAGTTCCTCAGCAAGTAAATGTCCCTTGTTTCTCCTTTATGTGGAACTTCCTGTTATTCTTCCTACCTTCTTTCTTATCAATTTATCAACCTGCTGGTTTAATAACTACATTAAAATATAACTCTACATATATTTTTTGAGGACTATGCTTAAATTTTCAGGGGGAAAAAAAGCAAGGACCAAGCTGTCAGTATTATACCTATCTCAGACAAAACCTTATTCAGGTAACATGGAAATTCAGCTGTCATGACTGTGCCTCTTTAGAGAAGTCTGTACCCTATTCTTCAAAGCACTGGAGTACATACTAGGCAGAGCAGCTAGTCGCATTGCTAAACACCTTCACAGGTGTGCATAGACTTTACTGCTTCCCCCACAACACACACACACAAATACATACATACACATACACACAAACATACATGTACGCACATACACATATTCACACATGCACACAAATAAACACACACCCTCCACTCACCCCTTCATAAGACTCTTTTCATTGAAAAGATTTTCCAGTCATTTCTGCTGTCAAACCTCACAGAGTTTGCTCCCACTTCCATTGTACCGTCACCATTTTTCTGACCTTCAACTACACCTCCAAGTCAATAACATTTCATGCTGCTTCCTTTGGAGGTTGTCCCATGGGGTTGCCAGGGGCAATGGGACGTAATGGTTATGTATGTGGACTCTAGAACCAGGCAGCTAGGTCTAAATCCTGCCTTAATCACTTACAAGCTATTTATTTTAGAACAAGTTTCTTAATTCATTGTCATACTTTCCTCATTTGGGATAATAATAACATCACCTATGTTGTTGGGTTATTGTAAATATTAAATAAGTTAATACATGCTAAATATTTAGGAAGTGCCTGGCACAGAATAAGTCCTCAATAAACGTTAGCCCCTAACAATGTTCTATCCTCAATCATCCCCATATTTTACTTGATAATAACTGTGTTCTTGAATTTTTACTAATCTTAATTTAAAATTCTTCTTCTCTTCCTTCTTTCTTTTTATTTCTACTCTGTTTCTCTATAACTCTCAGGAATGTTCCAAAAAGTCAAATGTGAGTCTCTCCAATTAGACTCAGAAACCTAATATCTTGTCCTATAACTTGCATTATTCAAGTGCTTCATAGGCTACGGTGCTTAATTCATTCATTTAGCTGTAGACAGAGACAATCTCTCCTTACTTCTTAGCACACTTTCTTCCCTGGGCTCCTAACCACCAAATTCTCCTATTAATACTGTCTCTCCTACCTCCAGCCACTCCTTTTTCAGTCTCTTTTTTGGATCTTCCTCCTCTAGTCAAACCCTAAATGATGGCTTATCCAAGAGTTTGGTCTTTGTCACCCTTTTTGTCATGTCCCTGATTGCTTCCAGGACAAGCACCTCCTCTCCCACATTCCAAAGTCAGTCTACATGTCGGGACAGGCCTCTCCCTCGGGATCTGGACCTGTATGTATTTCAATCACCTTCTCACCCTCCCTGTTTAGATAGCTAATATATATTTCAAGCTTAATACATCCAAAACAGAAATCTTGATTTCCTACTCTCACCTGCTTCTCCCCCAATCTTCTCCCCTCAGTGAATGGCAACACTGTTCTCCCAGTAGCTTGGACCCAAAACTTAGGCCTTCTTGCTGAGTTCTGTCTCACACACACTTCATATCCACATCAATCAGCAAGTTCTGTTACCTCCATCTTCAATATATTCCCAAACCCTACCTCTCCTCCCTGCCTCCTCTACCAGCCTAGTCCAAGCCACTATCATCTCTCACCTAAACTGTTGCAATGGCTTCTAAACTGGTCCTTGCTTCTACACTTCCCTCCCCCTCAATCCTAATCATCCACTCAATGCATCCAGCAAAGTGATATTTTTAAAACGGAAATCAGATTAGGTCACATCCCCATTGAAAAAATTCAACTTTATCTCACACCTCTTCCCACTCTCCAGCCACACTTGTCCTCTCTCCAAGCTCACACCCACCTCACAAGGTTCTGGGTGGCCAGGGACATGGTCTGATATCAAAAGAACTTTAAAAGGCAGTCTTTTATTTTCAAGGTCCTTCCTGACTTCAGAGACAAAGCATCGATGGAACCAATCCAGAAAAAAATGTTCTCATTGTTCAGGCCTTCTTTTTATATAACCAAAAGACTGGCAGCTGGTATTAGTCTTTTCTTTTCAAGGCTCTGGGGTTAACAGTTTTGTATATAAGGGTAGTCCTGATCATAAACCCCCACTGCTTTTACACAAAACAGTAGAGTTAGCCTATCCTTTCTTGCCCTAACTCCTGGTGCTTGCCTCACTACTAACAAATTTCTTTTGTGGCATATTTTCTAGAATAAGTCACTTTTGTCTGCATTAAAAACCTGTTTAGGCAGATATCCTCTCTCCTCAATGATATTCTTAATGGTGCCTGGGAACTCATCTGCTGCCTCTTGCCAGAAGAAGCTGAATCTCCTGCTATCTTGACATTTTTTTAAGCCAAAACTCTTTCTAAAATTATGAAACCATTCTTTGCTGGCATTAAATTCTTCAGCTTTAGATCTTTCACCCTCCTTTTGCTTTAAGTTGTCATATAATGACTTTGCTTTTTCTTGAATCATGTTAGTCTAAACATATGCCTTTCTCCCTTTTTTTTTCTTTTTTTGAGATAGAGTCTCTGTTGCCCCAACTAGGGTGCAGTGGCATCATCATAGTTCACTGCAATCTCAAATTCCTGGGCTCAAGCGATCCTGCTGCCTCACTCAGCCTCTAGAGTAGCTAGGAGTATGGCTAATTTTTTCTATTTTTAGTAGAGACAGGGTCTCACTCTTACTCAGGCTGGTCTGGAACTCCTGACCCAAAGCGATCTCCCTGCCTCGGGCTCCCAGAGGGCTAGGATTACATGCACCACCTCGCCCAGCCAGTATGCCTTTCTTATAGCAACCCTGCACCCACATAAAAGCTGCATTTTCAATACAAGATAAAAAGGTATTTAAAAGAAAAAGAATGTTTATAGCAGCACAATTCATAATTGCAAAGATGTGGAAACAACACAAGTGCCCATCAATACATGAGTGGATTAATAAAATGTGGTAAATGTATACCATGGAGTTCTACTCAGCCACAAAAATCAATGGTGATCTAGCACCTCTTATATTATCCTGGATAGAACTGGAGTCCATTCTACTAAGTGAATTATCACAAGAATGAAAAAATAAGCACCACATGTACTCACCATCAAATTAGTATTAACTGGTCAACACTTACGTGCACATATAGTAGTAACATTCATCAGGTGTTGGGCAGGTGTAGGGGGGATTAGGGATGGGTATACACACACCTAATGGGTGCAGTGTGTACCATCTGGGGGATGGACATGCTTGAAGCTCTGACTTGGGGGCGGCAAAGGCAATATATGTAACCTAAACATTTGTACCCCATAATATGCTGAAATTAAAAAAAAATAAGAGAAGGCAGGTAACATATATTCATCTTCAACTGAAAAGGATGTTTGCTTCCTATTTTGGAGATATGGAACCACATAGAATTTCTATGTGGAACTAGACTTACTTGAATAGAATTATTTGACTTATTTTTTCAGTCTCTACTTTTAGAAGATAGGTTGATTCTTGGGTAACTAAATCGATATATTACAATCAGTGTAGAACCCGGAGTTAAATCAGCATTTTCCAGGCAATATCCTGGAATGGAGCTGGGTTTAGTCAAAGTTAAAGTGAAAAAGGAAGATGCATGAATGAAAGACATCTCATAAAATTTTTTAGAATAGCCATATCTACAGGTTTCTCAACCTGTAAACATGGCCAAGTTTCCTTTATCATAAGAAATGGTTCATTTCTTAAAAATACTTACAAATGTTATGATTTACCAGTGTGCATTTTAAGTCAACTATAGCAATTCCTCCCTAAGAGTGTGCTGACTCATATCACTGCAAATCTATGTAAGTTCATTGGAATTTTTATTGTAAATAAAATATTTTACAAATTAAAAAAAATAAATAAAGGTATTTCACAAAAAATGCCACGTTTTCACACCTCCTGGTGTAGCTTCAGTGACAGACTCACGAATTTCCTTTTAAATGGTCCTCACAGTGGATTCATTTATCTTGAAATGGTGGGCAACTGCAGCTGCAGACCTCATTCTATGGTATCAAGCAACTCAACTTTTTCTTGTAATGTCATGACTTTTCTCTGCTTCTTGGGAGCACTTCCAGCATCAGTAATGGCACTTTGTATAGGTCCCATGGTGTTAGTCAAGGTTTACAGTATTGCACTAAACACAATGAAAATTACACGAGAATGGTGCAAATTACTTGAGAACTGTGAGAGATCACTTTTTACTGGGACACACAATTTACTGGAGAGATGAAGTGCTCACGGGAAGATGATGAGTGTCACATGGTGTTTTAAACTGATATTTGCAACACTTGAGCTCACCACAATAGCAACAGAAAGTGGCTACAAAATGATTACAGTACTACAGTATGTATTACAGTTAATTTTATGGGGTTATGATTTAATGCTGTATCTTTTATATTTGTTTGCATTTCTCTCCACTGCAAATGGTGCCACCTACGGTCTGTGTTTGCATATGTAAGTTTTGACAAATAAATTTTATGATAGTAAATGATAAAGTAGACGAGTATCTACATATATTTTGTGCATTCGTGACATACTTTTTCTTAACTTTTTTGGTATTTCTAGGCTATGTGGTTCATCTGTGAGTTTTTCAAATTGTCACAAATCCCCCCCCAAATTTTCCAGTGTATTTATCGAAAAAAAAATCTATGCATAAGTGGACCCATGCAGTCCAAACCAATGTTGTTTAAGGATCACCTGCATACACGCACACATGTGCCCATGCATGTGCACACACACACACATCCTGTTGTCCTGTTTCTCTGTAGAACCCTGACTAATACAGTTGGGGAATGAAGGATGATATGTGTGTATCCAGAGGGATCCTCCTAACTTAGTTTGGGAAGTCAGTGAGGCCCCTGCTAAGGAAACGACATTTAGGCCAAGGGTAGATGTCAAACAGGACCAGTGTAAGACTATTCCAGGAAAAGGAAACAGCATTCTCAGTGCCCTACAGGAAAAGAAGTTCAGCACTAAGAGAAGATAGCACTGGCTGACTGATTGTCCCTGTATGAGAGGTACAACCTAGACACTTTATTTGGCAGGCCTCACACTATGAAAGTCAAGCATACTGTTTCACAACCCCTCTCAACAGAGGTCGCAGTCAGCCTGATCCAAAGAAAAACACTATACATATTCATTCCTCCTGTTGGCAAAGTTCATGCCCTCCCTCTCTGCACAGAGATATAATCAGTGAAGTCTGACACGACTCCAGGCTGCAGACACCCAAGAAAATAGCAGAGTCCTTATGAGGAGAGACCTAATGCAGCCTCAGAGTAGTCCAGTCAGCAGTCACTCCGCTCTGAAACCTGTCAGACTGCAGTGCTGCTCAAGGCTGTTGTTTTGACATTAGCTTGACACATTCACATGTCGCCCTCATTGTGTGAACTCCTACTCAGTGTTTTGTAATAACAGCAACGGCATCAATATTTAAAAACAATCAAATGTATGTTTGCTTTAAATAGGCAGTCGAGCCACCATCACTTATGAAAAGTCTTCTATGTGTATTTGCCCATTATATATATTTTAAAATTAACCCACTCATATTGGAAGTCTCTTCTCTGCATCAGTTCACTACAAAGGGTCAGTAGCCCAGGGTCCACGGTTCTACTTTCCTCTTAAAAATATCATAATCCAAGTTACCTTCTTACTTTATATCCTGCTTCCATCTCCACTTTAAAGATGAAATAAGATTCTGTAGGTATATACTAGTAGATGGATTTACCCATAGCCACTCATAAGGTACAAATACTGTAACAGACATTTTCTCTATGGAAGCAAACTGCTGAACTAATTCATTTTGTTTTCACTCTTCTATTTGGCAAATGAAGATGAGAACTAATACCAGGTGCCTACAAAAGTGCTGACAGGCCACCTGTCTCCTGCCGCATATTTCCTTGTGCCTCTACCTTTCATTACAACAGTATATTTCTTTTTGCCAGGAGACTGATGAGTGAGGACTTGTCTGGAAGTTGTCACATAAATTAATCAGATCCCCAAGCTCACTAATACTGTGTAGAACCAGTTTAACCCAGACAAGACTAGAAACTTAAGTGAAACAGAGGAGTTAAAAAGAAATTTAGCTGAACAATCAGTCTTGCTGATTACTTAGAAACAGTTTGGATCTTTGGATATAACGTTTAAACTAGAATATACTTGAGGAATAGGTATACACCTGCCATTCATCCTAAAATGTCGGCTGAAGTCTGAAAGCCCTTCTAGAAGTCTCCAAAGATATGATGTGGCTCTCCATACATTTTCAAACCTGGTAGACACTGGAAAGTTTTTCCAATCCTGCACTCTTAAATTTTAGTGTTCCTTAAAAATCGAGTAAAAGCAGTAACAGCATCTGTGAGTTATATTTAGGATTTTGAATGCCTAATTAAAACCATACATCTAACTAAAATAAACATAAATATACACATCAAGTTTTCTTTCCTTTTGCTTTGCTTAATTTTTATGGCATCATATCAAATAAATAGCATTGGTTATCATATGTCAATCAAAAACACTGATGGGCAGTTATCTCTAGCTTATCATAATAAACAAGAAAAACAAAGCAATTATTACTTGATAAATGCTATTTGGTAAATCAAATTGTTGAAGTGTGAGGTCCCCAAGGGGAGAAAACTAATTTTTAAGATGACCTTGTGATGACAAAGTAAAGAACCCTTACCCTAACTGGATTTATGTCTCCAACTACCTGTGCAACATCCCTGGATTCACTTCATGGCAACAACACAGGGCTAGGCCAAGCAACTCTGAGTGAGGCACATGCCAGGATGAACAAGTCCTTTCTGGCCTCCACTTCCCCACCTCCCTCTTCACCCCCCCTCTTCCCAAGGTCTCAACAAGGCTAAAGCAGAAGTGACCTGGATGTCAGAGGATTTCGGGGGATGGCTGTGGCATTCTCTTCAGAGTCAAAATATAGGAATCTTTTGCAGCCCTTCTCTGAAATATACCTTCAGACAGGGCAAAATATATTGAGCCACAGGAATGAAAAGTGGAAATGTATGGCTATTCTTTGAGAGAACACTGCTTATAATCAGCAAATGAGTAGTAATTATTCTCTGACTAGGAATTTTCATCTCAATTTTTCAAAGGAGGTCTTAATTCAGACTCATTGTTAGAAATGCCAAACACAAAGACTGACTTGCATGAAAATACTTGAACTTCTAATTTTCCTTTTAGTATTTGGTCTATTTTAGTTCCTGTTACCCACCACATTCCTAGCTTGTCTTAAATTTTGCTAATAATGAGAGTGATCTGGGCCCTCTTAGTGTATGTCTGTTAAGTGGTCAAAGTTGGTTTTAATAGTCCCAACGTTTTGCCTCCCCACCCCAGTCTTTTCTATCTCAGGTGACCCATATTCTCCCAGTCCTCTCCTTATCACCAGCATGTCCCTAGAAAAAATCTTAAAAACACATTCATGTGAAGGTATAAGTTATTGGTATGACTTAATTGGTTTTTCATCCTAGGGTTACTCTTTTCTGGACTGGAGCCGGGATCCAGATGCCCCTGGTAAGTGGAACTGGATGCTCCTTTCCACTTCAACAATGTCCATTTGCATGAGTAATATTCATGCAAGCTTCGCAGAGGGTCCCTGGGGAGAAGTAGTTGAGGTCGATGCAGGGAATGTATGGCTCTATCCTCATCCACCTTCCTGCCATATACACACAAAACCCAGCCTCATGGACTGATTTTGAGCCCCTAAGAAAGAGAGGTTAATATAAAAGACAAAGGGACTTGTATTTCTGAAAGACTGTGTCCTAGAGAACTATTGTCCCAACTCTGCCACAGACTGCAGCCTGCACAGTCAGGACAGCCCTCGTGGAGGGGAATTGTACAGGCAGGGCAGCATTCTTATAAGAGCCACCGGGACAGAGACAATGTGGAGGTCCTTTGCTAAGGAGACCAAAAGAGTACAGGACACATATGAGACACCACCTGGTCTGAGGGTGCCAGAAAGAATTAGAGAAGAGTTTGGGAATGAGGGTGAAGTGGGCATGGAGGTCTACTGAACCTCAGTTTATTATAAAATGATGCCCAGTGAGATATCCCTCACAATTGTGTACGTTAGAGGAAGTATTCAGGAGCCACACTGGCCCACCTTGCAACTTAAATGCACCCACTGTGGGCCAAGACCTTTTCAGAAAAGCTCCTTCACTAATTGTACCCTCCAAATAAAGCATATTTTTAGTAGCATCATCACTGTCATCATTAGTTAGCACATATAGTTTCATCCTCTTTTTCAATATTTTCTTTATATTTTTCAGCTACAAGATGATGTGGCAATAAGTACCTTTGAAATTGGCATATCACTTTCCTTCTGCAGCAATTTAGTCGCCTGTTACCATAGCTTGAATTTAAATAAAATAACTATGACTGTACATTGGCCCTGCCCATTAATGCCAAATGAATGCACTGCTATATCAGTAAACAGCAAATTCATTATGGAGTGTTACTCAGGCTCCTACAAATGAGCCACTTGAGTCAGATCATTCCTGAATCTCCGTGCCTGCCTTTGCGTGTCATCCACCTAGGAAGGTGATGCTTTGAAATCGTGTTAAGAATTTTAATCATGGATATTCTGTGCACATTGTGTAGGTAGGGAAGAAAAGGGGGCTCCTGCTTCCCCAGGCTCATGTTCAACCCCCCTGCAGTTTTCCTCACCTTGGCTGATGTATTCAAGACTTCGATTCATTTTTCCATATTATAACTATCTCTTTCACAGCTGGGGTGAAGGAAATGAGTGAGAGTGTTAGATAGCTACAGGGAAAGTCATAATTTAAGGGTCAGAAACCTTTTAAAAGTGATGTGCTGAGACTTGGGGTTCTTTTCTTCTACCGTGTCCTAGAAGGGTGAGGCCACGGCTACTGACCCCTTTGGTCCCTCCTGCCAAGGAAACTCTGGCCATGTGCTCACTAGCTTTGCTCCGCTATCATTGAGCTGTCTACCCTGGCCTTATAGTTATCGTTAGACATTTAAAAATTGTTGAGCACTAACAGAGATTATTTCATTTAATCCTTTTAGCAGCACTAAGAAATACAGGCACTATTATTAGCCCCTACTTTACACAGGAGAAAATGGGGGTGTGGAGAGTTTAAATAACGACCTCTATGGTCCCACTGGGAGTGAGCAAACTTTCCAACCCAGGTCTGTGAGCCTAGGGCTTAGCCCCGCAGGGCTCAGCCACCCAGCAGCCTCAGTGGGGAGTCACATGCAGGGGCTTCCCAGTCGCGGAGCAACGTGCTGATAGACTGCACTGCGGAGATGACTCTCTCCCCAAAACTGGGGGCCTCTTTTGGATGTTTTCATTTTTAAAGTAGCAGTCCAGGATTTATGGTTGGCCTGAAGATTGGCTCCCAAAACTTGAAACTTCAGCTGGTATTCCTGAGAGCCAGTACTTCTCAGTCTCTCAAGAGAGGTTGATAATAACTCTGTATTCCCCCTCCTTTCCTATGTGTTCTTCGTGAAAACCTATGTGTTGTTATAGCCTTACAAAAGTAGAGACTTACGGGTCCAAAAGGAAATTTAAAAATTATGATAGTGATAAATGTGATAGTACAGAGTCAAATATATGTACTACTCTACTATTCTCTTTAGCTTCATCACACCCCATAAGCTGGGTGCCATTAGTGTCTGTACCAATGATAACCCAAAGTCTAGTCCTCATACTGATACCAGTCCACACACTGCTACTGGTCTGCAATAAAATACTGTAGAAATTGAGAGTAAATGTTTAGAAACTTTAAAAGCAATTTGACAGAGTGATTTTACATTTGTTGAATTTAAGAATAAAAAATTTAAACATTCCTAGGAAGGCATGTTTACTGCATTTTACAAAAGTATTACACTATGACAGACTAGAAATTACAAAAACAAAAAAAATCTGGTCCTTCAACACAAGACAGTTTGAGAAATACTTGAATTTACTTTATAGCTGAGAGAACCAAGGTTTAATTGAGAGGTTAAGCAATTTGCCCAAAGACACACAGCTAAGGAAAGTGGACCTGTAACGACCTTCCCCTTAACCATGGGAATTGAAATTATAGAACTCTGCTGTGGGTTTCTTTCCTCTGATGCCTTCTTAGGGGTCTACAATATAAATCTTTAGGTTTTAACTGTGCTGATTCCAACAGCACAGAGCCAAGAGCTGGAGAGCCAGCAGCCCTTCTCGTTATTTACGTTCCGCAGCTCCTCCGCTGTTCCCTTCCCACCCTCCCTCCTTGCCTCTCCTTCCTCTGTCGCTCGGGTCCCATGCAGGAGGCTGGTTTGGAGCATCGATCCCAAGCAATTTCAATCTACCTTGGGGTCTGGGGTCATCATGCTATGCGGCAATTCCAGTTTTACTTCTTGAATGGGATGATTTCTGGCAGTTGGATTCTGAACCCCAGATGTCAATTAAAGGATGCCAGAGGGAATCTCTGCAGGAGCTACATCAACATTTTACAGGACATGAGGCAGGGGCCTGCAGCGGGGACATCTCCCTGCCCGCTGCCTCACCGAGGGCAATTTACTGAGGGCACAACAACCTCTCCTAGCTAGAAGGGGTACATTGCAGAGAGCCTGTGTCCTTTCTCAGGGCATTCAAGTTCCCATCTCAGCCCTGCTTTGACATGGTACTTTGACAAAGCAAAGTACTAACATGGCCACTGTTATCAGATATGGGAAGATTTACTTTTAAGACTTGGTAACTATCCTCTTGAATTGTAAGTCATTAGAGAAAATCTGCCAAGTCAACCAGGAGAAACTTTACCACCAACAGAAATCAAACTTGCAACAGACCTATCTATATTCAGAGCCCCTGCTCCCAAGCACTGGGCACCGCAGAGAGAACTGAGCTGTCAAGGGATAAACACGTCTGTCTCCTGCCTACTCACGTTGACAGGACTAATGCTGTATGCCCAAATGCTGCTCTTTCTCTTTCTTTCTTTTTTCTTTCTTTCTTTCTTTCTTTCTTTCTTCCTTTCTTCCTTTCTTCCTTTCTTCCCTTTTTTTAGATAGGGGCAATAGATGAAACCAAAGGAATAACTGGACCAATAGCTCCAAAACTGTTTCTGAGAGCCTCAGGGTTTCTGAGATGGTGTCATATAATCATGGAAGATGGAGGAGGAAAGGAAGGAAGAGGGAAAACAGGGAAGGATGTGCCTCTCCCTTCCTTCTTTAACCATAGTAGTCCTGCTTTTATTCATTTCTCATTTTAGGCTTCTCTGTAATACTCAATCTGAGGGAAAGATTCTACTTCTTTAATTTTTTTAGATAAACTACTTATAGGCATCCCTCATTTTATAGCTCTTTGCTTTATTGAGCTTGTAGATATTGCAATTTTTACAAATTGGAGGTCTGTGGCAACGTTATAGTGAGCAAGTCTATCGATGCCATTTTTCCAACAGCACATGCTCACTTCATGTCTCTGTGACACATTTGGGTAATTCTCACAATATTCCTAACTTTTCATTATCATTATGTCTGTTATGGTGATTGGTGATCAGTGACCTTAGATGTTACTATCATAATTATTTGGGGGCATCACGAACCACACTCATGTAAGACAGTGAACGTAATCAATTAATGTTGTGCGTGTTCCGACTGCTTTACCAACCAGCCATTTCTCCATGTCTCTCTCTCCTCAGGCCTCCCTATGCCCTGCAACACAACATATTTAAATTAGGCCAGTTAATAACCCTACAATGGCCTCTAAGTGTTCAAGTGAAAGGAAGAGTTTCATGTCTCTCACTTCAAATAAAAATCTAAAAAATGATCAAGCTTAGCCAAAGAAGGCATGTTGAAAGCTGAGACAGGCCAAAAGCTAGATGTCCCGCACCAAACAGTTAACCAAGTTTGAATGCAAAGGAAAAGTTCTTGAAGGAAATTAAAAGTGCCACTCCAATGAACACACAAATGATAAGAAAGTGAAGCCGCCTATTTTTGATATAGTGAAAGTTTTAGTGATCTGGATAGAAGATCGAACCAGCCACATTTCCTGAAGCCAAATCTTAATCTAGAGCAAGGCTCTAACTCTCTTCAATTCTGTGAAGGCTGAGAGAGGTGAGGAAGCTACAGAAGAAAAGTTAGAAGCTAGCAGAGGTTGGTTCATGAGGTTTTAAAAAAAGAATCCACCTTTAAAACATAAAAGTGCAAGGTGAAACAGTAAGTGCTGACGTAGAAGCTACTGCAAGTTATCCAGAAAATCTAGCTAAAATACTTGATGAAGGCAGCTACACTAAACAAAAGATTTTTCATGTAGAATAAACAGCCTTCCACTGGAAGAAGATGCCACCTAGGACTTTCATAGCTAGAGAGAAGTCAATGTCTGGCTTCAAAGCTTCAAAGGACATGCTGACTGTCTTGATAGAAACTAAAGCAGCTGGGTGAAACCAACGCTCATTTCCTATTCTGAAAATCCTAGGCCCTTAAGAATTATGCTAAATCTACTCTGTCTGTTCTCTATCAATGGAAAAACAAAGCCTGGAAGATATTGCTTCATTTACAGCATGATTTGTTGAATATTGTAAACCCACTGTTGAGACCTACTGTTCAAAAAAAAGATTCCTTTCAAAATATTACTGCACATAGACAATGTACATAATCACCCAAGAGCTCTGATGGAGATGTACAAGGAGATTAATGTTATTTTCATGCCTGCTAACATGGCATCCACTCTGCAGCCCATGGATCAAAGAGTAATTTTGACTTTCCAGTCTTATTACTTAAGAAATACATTTTGCAAGGCTATCGCTGCCATAGACAATGATTCCTCTAATGGATCTGAGCAAAGTAAACTGAAAACCTTCCAGAAAGGATTTGTCATTCTAGATGCCATTAAGAACATTTGTGATTCATTGGAAGTGATCAAAATATCAACATTAACAGTAATTTGGAAGAAGTTGATTCCAACCCTCATGGACTTTCAGGAGTTCAAGACTTCAGGGGAGGAAGTGACTGCAGATGTGGTAGAAATGACAGGAGAACTAGAATTACAAGTGGAGCCTGAAGATGTGGCAAAAATTGTTGCATTCTTATGATCGAACTTGAACAGATGAGGAGTTGCTTCTTATGGATGAACAAAGAAAGTGGTTTCTTGAGATGGAATATACTCCTGGTGAAGACAGTCATAACAGTGAACATTGTTGAAATGACAACACAGGATTTAGAATATTCCATAAACTTAGTTGATAAAATAGCAGCAGGGCTTGAAAGAATTGACTCCAATTTTGAACAAAGTTCTGTTATAGGCAAAATGCTATCAAACAGCATCACGTGCTACAGAGAAATCTTTCATGAAAGGAAGAGTCAATGATGTGACAAGCTTCATTATTGTCTTATTTTAAGAAATCGCCACAGCCACCCCAACCTTCAGCAACCACCACCCTGATCAGTCAGCAGCCATCAACATCAAGGCAAGACCCTCCACCAGCAAAAAGATTACAACTCACAGAAGGCTCAGATGATTATTAGCATTTTTTAGCAATAATGTATTTTTAATTAAGGTATGTACACTTTTTAGACATAAAGCTATTGCACACTTAATAGACTACGGTAGAGTATAAACATAATTTTTATATGCATTGGGAAACCAAAAAATTGTGTGAGTTGCTTTAGCATAATATTTACTTTATTATGGTGGCCTGGAACCTGAATCCGCAATATCTCTGAGGTATGTCCATATTTAACTACAGTTTTGCTTCTGAACATTTCAGTTTGAAATCAGCAAGTTATAAGCCTATTTTAGAATTGAAATGGGTTTAATTTTTTTTTTATTTTTGTAACTCCAAACTTTTATTTCAGAAATACTTGGCGGTAGAAATGAGTCAGACATCTCATTTTAACTGAGGCATTTTTGCCAAACAAATGAAAATATGAATATTCTTTCCTCTTGAAAGAGAGATGTTGCTACAGGGTCTGATTTTTTTTGTTGTTATCAGAATTTCTTGAAGACTTGTTAGGGAAAATTTAATAATGGAAATGGAGAGGAGATTAATGCCTTATCTCTATTAAAAATTTTATTTGTATTTTACAAGATGCACTTAAATATTTCACAACTGAAACTATAAGGTCTTGGTCTGTAGATAAGGAAAAACTTCTAACCATGGGAGTGATGTTTCCTTGGGCTCTATAACAAAGGTCTTATGTTGATAACACTAGGAATTCTATGAAATTCATTCAGAGCTACAAGTAGGACAAGCTTACCTATGATGTTCTAGGTTTGTAATCCAAAAACCATCGAATTCAGGTGTGATACATCATGCTCACAGATATTTGTCTTCATGAAAAATTCCTAAGTTGCAATTTGGAATTTGTCACTTTTAAGATGCCAGTAGTAGTACCAACATTAAAATTGTCATCATATTTGTAGAACAATCTGGTCCCCATTAAAAGGTCATTCTTCTAAGATTCTTTTCCATAATAATCATTAAGTATTACTCAACATTCTTTATGCACATTATTTCTAATATTCATGATGCTCTGGTAAGACAGGTATTATTACATCCACTTTACAAAGAAAGAAGTCAGTACTCTAAATTCAAATGACTTGCCTCCGACCATTATAGCCAAATAAATGTTAAAAAATGGCTCCAATTTCTTCCTTCGAATAAATACCTCACAACGCATCCTATGAGAATGGAATACATATATCTACCTTGAGCATAGGAAGGAGATATGAGTTAGCATCACATTTATTGAGCACTTAGTATATGCCAGGCACTTAGTAAAGTACTTTACACATACTATCCTTTTTAATCCTCACAATGCCACAAGGTGGATACTATAATTATCTTCATTTTGCAGATTAGGAAACTAACTGAGGCTTAACCTGGTTAAGTAACCCAAGCCATGCATCTTGAGATATATGAAGCCAGATCTATAGCCCAGATCTGTCTAATTCCAAAACACAAACAAGACCAAATTTATACTTCCAAGAAAGAATTCTTCTTGAGAGATCCCATGCTTTGTCTCCTGATGCTGCCATTGTTTAAAGCTTTTCTAGAGCTTACCTTTCGAAATTGCCTTCTTAGAATCAGTTTGTGAACCACACAGGAAAAATTATTTCCTCAACCTCACTCTATAGCAATACTGTACACTCCAGATGACTTTTAGATTTTTCCAAAAATCAAATTTACCTCCAAAGGATAAAGATTTGACATCATTAAGATATCATTCATTTATGGACATAATTTCTGCCTGTTCTTTAAAAAAAAAATCCCCCAGCTCATGCTTATCTCTCATTCCCATTGTTCAAACAGCCCTCAACCCCATTCCCACGCTGTCCCTGTCCCCCCAAAATATTTTCTATACCTCCCCTCATGTAATGATTAATTGACAAAAGTCAGAAATCTCTGTATGAAAGGAACATGAGCCTGAAGGAATGAATAGGGACAATAGGGACAATGACTCTTTGGAAGAATTCTAATTACCCTGAATTCTCTCCATGACAGTTCAGAGTTTTTTCATTCCTTTTCCCATATATGAAAAGTCTAACCTGGAAAAATGGTCCCACATTCCCCTGGAAATTACAGATCGCTTTCAATATTAGCCTCCATTTGGTGGAAACCTTCTCAAAGGGGCAGATAAAGCTTGTGTACCAGTAGCCATTGAGCATTGTGATGAAAATTAATATAATTTTGAAATTCCAAATCACTCATAGGATATCACTTTTGAGCTAAAATCCTACTAAGTTGGGGAGAGATTGGCATTTAAACAGATGTCAGCAGTGTTTTGGGAAATGTAAATTGAGGTACAGATGGTGACTGCTAGGGAGTTAAGAGCATCTGTGTTCTATGAAAAAAAAAAACTATATTTGTGAAAAAAATTTTAAATAATAACTGAAAATCCCAACTTGATTTTGAAAGAAGGCAAGAAAATATTCTCATTGGATGGCACTGTTTGATAAGTTTCTTATCAAATCAAAGATGACTTGAATTTCTGAGTCCTGGATCTAAATTAGATTCAAGATGGGGAATTATATCCTATATCTCCAGTAAGCCAAAATTAGAACTCCTCCTTCAAAAGAACAACTAGCTGAGGCTTAACCTGGTGAAGTAACCTGAATCGTACATCTTGCAATATATAGAGGCTAGATTTCTGAGTCTTCTATTTCGGCCAATTATGTAGCTCAATGTAAGCTGTAAGGAAAATATCAGTGGTTAAGAGCCAGGGCTCTGGAGAGAGAGGCTGAGTTCAAACTCCAGCAATGCCTCTTTGTAACTGTGTGACCTTGGGATACACTGCTCAACGTCTCAAGGCCTCAGTTTCCCCATTTGTAAAATGAAGATAAAAATAATAGTACCTGCTCCCCACAGGATTGTTGTTAGGATTAGAGCTACCTATAAAGTGCTTAAAGCCTATGGTAAAACATCACTAAAAGTTAGCTCTTATAATGGGCCTTCCTACTCTTGGCGATCTACATAGGAAAGGATATCACTGACCTACTCTAACCCCAGGTCCCGCATCCCCAGCCCTGTCTAACCTGGCAGGAACAACAACCTATAAATCTGCAGCTCATGAACTGGTAAATCCATAGTTTGTACATATCATCAGGCTCCAGCAAAGGGCCTTTGTTCTCCTTTCTAACAGGCCTGTAGACATTTCCCGTTAAAAGAATCAGCCACTCCAAATACGAACACTTAAAAACTGTTGGTTTGTTTTGGTTTTTTACTGTTGAATTTATTTATATTGTAGTCAAAAACACATAACATAAAATATACCATCTTAACCATTTCTAACACTTGAGGTTTTAGGTTAGTCCCTTTTGCGAAATGCAGAAATGTTTTCAGGACACCGGGATAATTCAGAAAGTACATTCCCATTAATGAGATCAGTGCTCTGGAAATCTGATATGCTAAAACACTTTTCCTCTAAAAGATCTAATACATAACCAGGAGAGGATTCAATTGACATCTCTCTATTCTGTGTATTTATTTGTTTGTTTGTTTGTTTGCCCTTAAGAATCTTATGCTCAGCTGCTCATACTAATCTAGTTTTTCAATGAGTTTTCCCCTTCAGGGAAAATCAAGAAACCAAAAGGTTAATCAATTCAGTCATATTAGGGAACCATGTAGGAACCATATAAGAATCCAGACTCCCAGGTTAGAGTTTAATGTGCTGTACACCTTGCCTGATTGGAATGAGTTTATGCATTAGAAACCATACACAAATGAATGCATTTAACTTCGTTCACGGCACACCGGCAAACTCATTTACCAGATCCATAAGCACTTGTAAACATTGCTAATGGAGTTTGCTAAATGAATATTATAAACGTAATCCAAATGAGCTCTCCATGGAAATTGCAAATCATATAAAAAATATAGTGCATTTGGTTATAGCACATTTCAGGAGCGGTATATTTTAGTTAATTGTGTTAGTATATTATACAGGGCTAAATGTCAGTGCTAGCACCTAGAAAAAAAAATAGTTTTTTTCGCTTGCTTAATACCATTCAGCCAAGAATACTGAATATTATATAATGCATCGATCAAAGGCCCTTTATTGCTAAAGCAGATCTTGCCGGTTCACACTGTATCCCTGAGAGGAAGCAAGGACTGACGAAAAACTATGTAAATTCCCTTGCCCTGTTAAGATATCAACAGGATCACTGAAATAGTTTCCAAAATGGCCCTGGTAGCATCAAATAGTTACAATGACTTTCAAAAGAGCCTTATGCATAGTAGAATTCAAATCAAAAGTTATGCTCTTTAATTAAGAAGATAAAACTATAGAGGCAGTTTTAAATATATGGTAGTCTTTTTTTCTTTTTCAAATACTGTCGTATTTTCAACTATGTGTTCTGTAATTTCGAGTTACTTTATGTGAATGAAAATTCTGTATGAAAGTCATCTCTTGCCCAAAGTAGAAGCAAGCCATAATCTGAGACTTCCAAAGGTTTTCTTGTCTTGGCAATGACTTATTTCAAGCATTTGCAAACTAAAAATGCTGTTCACAAATGGAAGTCTGATATTTACAGGACTTCAGCCCTCTCAAAATGTGAAGTTGTTTTTTGTTTTGTTTTACAGAGTGAGAGACTGAATATACAAATAGACAATGGCTAGACCATATATAAAATAGAACTCTGACCCACAAGCTACAGAAACCTGCCCAGAAAAACCAACCCATCATTAATAATAGCCAGCCTCCTATAAACAGACTTGTAGGAAATCATACTACTAAGTCTAGTAACAATCCAGGCAGCCAAATAATGAACTCTGGAATGTTCAGACCAAAGTGGCCAGAACTTAATTAGTAACTGACATCTCTAATTTTCATCCCTGCTCTCAACTTAGGATCAACCAGAGAAAGCTAAATATGCACCACTAACCAATCACATAGGATGCCCCTATGTAGTTAGTTCACTTACATCTTACCCATCCCAACAGACCTCAGTCAGGGCATACCTGAATCTCTCCCACTCCTTTGCCTGCCTTTGAGTCTCTGCCAAAACACAAGTGACAGTGACCGACTCCCTTGCTATAGCAATCTCTGAATAAATGACTTATGCTTGTTCTCATTTGGTATCTTTTTTTATTTCTACAAGAGCAACCCAGATGATGTTTTGGAGACAAAAACAAATGCTGAAATATATTTCATCTAGTTCATGGAAAAGACTTCCGGGGTTTATATTCTGGTAGAGATTATCATTTGAAGAATTAAAGGTTCTATGTCTTTCTGGAAGAAACTATTCCCAAGATACCACTTGTCATGTATATATTAACAAACAGACTTCCCAGGAAACAAAAGTATGAGCCAAGCTGTCATAGACAATTATGAAACTGATTTCTTAGTAGCTATTATTTCTTGAGTCAATACTCAGAGAAATACAGTCTAACTTCATTATTGCTCTAGCTACCCAGTATTAGATTCAGCTCTTTCTGACCTCATCTTGGATGTTATTTCTTGGTTCCTTTTTCAAAGCAAATTCTAACAGTGAGGAGCTATGTGTGTACATACAAAGACGGTAATGGAAATGGAATACCCTTCTCTTCACCAGTATATGACCTTTCCTTTGTTTTAGTTTCATGGTATTGTTTTATCTTTATCCCATTTTTATTCTTTGTTAATTTGGGTGGAGTTTTCAGTTAACTAGAGATGGAAAAAAACCCTACAACTTATCTTTGGTGGCTAAGGATTGAATGTGCTGAGTAAACAAATACTATGGTTGTTAAATTCGTATACCTACCAAAAATTAATGCCCAAGTTTTATAAAAATAGGTCAAATTTTATTTATTCAGTTATACTAAATAAAGTTTGTGCTTTTCGTTTGTTCATTTTTTCTGATTCTAAAAGTGTTTTAAGCATCACGCAGTGATCTAGCATTATCATTATGAACACCAAGTATCATTAGATTCAGAGAAGCATAAACATGCATCAATTTGGCCCAGATAAAAAGGCTTTTTCCAAGGAGAAGTTCCAAAAGATGCCACCAACTTCTACTATTTTCAATAGGACTCAAGACACTATTTGAGGATAAAAATGCCTTGATTACTGAAGTCTAGAGACTACAGTACAAAATGTGAGTGCTTATTTTCTCTTTAATGGGCATACCTCAGATGCTATTGAGAATAATAAATGCCTGTCTTTCACATTGCTACAGGATTTTTGCAGCAAGAGATCTTTAAACATGACATAAAAATATCCCCTTCATAATGAAGCTTATCTTATATTTTCAATTAGTTTAGTTGTCTTTCAGTGCATTTTTCTGTTTTTGCCATTCTATTTTTAAGAGGTGACAAAAACTCAACATAATATTCTAGACAAGGATATGCTGTCAATTTATATAATGGCACCTTAATATTGTCCACATTATTCTCACTCCTCTTCCAGTGACTTATTTTTGGCACTGTTGCACATTGAGCAAAGCTCATGATCTTTTTCTCAGAAGGTTACGGCTAATTCAATATCCATCACTGTGTATGATTAGCTCAAATTGTTCTTCAGATGTGCATCACCTCACACCTGCCTGTTTCAAATTTCCTCTTCATCATATTGCCCAATTACCTGGTTTTGTTAAGTCTCGCTGGAGTTTCCTGTGGACTGAAAATTTAGGATCATTGAATAATATCACTCTTTCATTCACCTCATCTTTTAAATAGTTAATAAATATATTCAACAACAAAGATCTCCTCTGGTACGGATCTCCAGGGCATGCTGCTATTAAGCCCATTCTGCATCCACAACTGGACCCAACCCTCATTCTCTGAAGGCTCTTTCCTGCCTTTTTAGTCCCCGATCTGGCTTTTACCTCTGTGGCTACAATAACAAAGTTTTCTTATCAGATGCTTGAAGGGTAATTTATCAAAATGTCTGTATGAGTCAAAAAAAAAAAAAAAAAAACAACTCATATGCCCTCCTGGAAGTGCTTATGTGATCAAAATATTAAGTAGCAAACAGTGTACACAATACTGTAGCCTGAGTTACTCTGACAAGTCATTTTGTATTCTGCTCCCCCTTTTCTTTCTTTCTTTCTTTCTTTCTTTCTTTCTTTCTTTCTTTCTTTCTTTCTTTCTTTCTTTCCTTTTTCTTCCTTTCTTTCTGTTATATGAATAAGATTATCACTTTCTTTTAGTTATTTATAAACCCTCTTGTTGGTGGTTTTATAGTGTTTGGCCCTACCACCTGCCCACCCTGCCTCCTTATCTGTTTAGAATAGTAACCAGATTGGACTTGAAATTCACATGACTTTGAGGTGGCTTATGATTATACGTAGTGCATTATTTACTATTTTTCTATAGAAACTACACATTCTAAAGGAAAAAATAAAGTTTCAACATCATCCCAAGAAAAAGGAGGGTTTTACATTGTTGAAGGATTCAACATAAGGAGTTAATCCAGAGTTGATTCTTCTGAACATGGCCAAACAAAGGAATAAAACATGTCTTAAATAGGACATCTTTAACTGCAGGGACAGCTCTGTGAGTGTTTGAGTCTGTATAGATGTAATCCTTAATTCAAGTTCAATGTTACAACCTTGTCATCCTAACTACACAGAATTTTGCACTCTAGCCGCACCTCATATAACCCCCTCCTGAGAACCCCTTACCCCAGATAAATTCTAGAATGCTCCTCAGAGCTCCAAGGTAATGGTGCCTCATTTAACTACACAACTTCTAGTTTGAAATCACATAAAGAGTTGTGGATTCCATTTATCTTTCAGATTCTAGCAACAGTTAAAAGAACCAAGAGGAGGAAGCAGTTATCTGGACAGGGCACCCATTTCAGAACAGGCCCCTTTCAAAGATCCTAAAATGACTAATGATAAACCACTTAATGACACAAACTCTCTCCTCACCGAGAAAATTCTTTGCTTCCTCAATTTGTCACCCTGTGGAATAAACATGACGGAGCAATGGAAGGCTGCCATTTGCCCTTTTAAATTAGGAAAATAACACAGGGCATGACATAATAATGATGCTTCATTGCAAAAGTTACGTTCCATGGTTCTACAATCCCCTTCCAAACCTAAGATTGAGAGTTCAGTTTCACACTCAGATAATTTGTAGATTCAGGCTACTGTGTGCCTGCTATTTCAAAGCTGTGGTATGTTGTGAAGTCTTAATATCTAGCACATTTCTGGATGGTTTTGAAGAAATGGCCATTTAGCACTAGCATTGTCACTACCAGCATAAATCAAGTACTTTGGGGTTGTGCAGAATGGGGAGAAAATCAAATCAAGCCAAGACAGCCAATCCCGAAAAGGTGAACGTTTCAGAGGCGGATAATAGCTTGAGGGAAGATACCATGTCTTCACTGACGTCCTGTAATTGCCCTGTAATTCCCGGCATTTGGTTCACCAAACAGCTGCTTTATTAGACTTAGATAGGTGTGTGTCCTGGTATAGCCACTCAATTATTCATTTAACAAAAATTATTAACTGTCACAATATGGCATTACTCATGATACACAAGAGTATAAAAGTGAAAACAACAAGTGTCAAGACTTTATAAAGTTCTAACCTCAAGGCTCCACCTTGTCTGGGTTTCTTCACCCTAATTTTGTTTTGATATTTTACGATTTCCAGATATCCTGAAGATTGTTACCCTACAGAGAACAGCAGACAAATACTTCGTTTTCTCTTGTTGGGTTTTTGCTTGCCTTTTCCACTTCTTCTATAGAGCATGTAGTCATGCTAACTGAAGCACCAGTATGTAAAATGCAACAACATAGAGAACAAGTTTTGGGTTTGACTGAACCCTAAGGCTTGAACAGTCATTGAAGATATTGAAACAAAGACCTGGCTGACGCCACCCATTCTTGACATCAGGATCTGTGAAATACAATTCTATGAAATTTCTATTTTTCCAATCTACTTAGTGAAATTAAAATGTTTCATCATCAGTAAATTATTCTTTCAATTATAAAGGCCTAAAAAGCT
This sequence comes from Mirza zaza, assembly GCA_008750895.1. Lineage (NCBI taxonomy): Eukaryota > Metazoa > Chordata > Mammalia > Primates > Cheirogaleidae > Mirza > Mirza zaza. Next base: position 89,858 of record VSMD01128903.1, read on the forward strand.
TCTGCACAGCCAAAGAAACAGTCATGAAAATAAACAGACAGCCTACAGAATGGGAGAAAATTTTTGCATCCTACCCATCTGATAAGGGGCTGATAACTAGAATATACTTAGAACTCATGAAAATCAGCAAGAAAAAAATCAAATAACCCTATTAAAAAGTGGGCAAAGGACTTGAACAGAAACTTTTCTAAAGAAGACAGAAGAATGGCCAACAAACATATGAAAAAATGCTCACCATCTCTAATCATCAGGGAAATGCAAATCAAAACCACAATGAGATATTACTTAACTCCAGTGAGAATGGCCTTTATCAAAAAGTCTCCAAATAACAAATGCTGGCGTGGATGCGGAGAGAGAGGAACATTCCTACACTGCTGGTGGGACTGCAAACTAGTTCAACCTCTGTGGAAAGCAATTTGGAGATACCTTAAAGCAATACAAGTGAATCTACCATTTGATCCAGCAATCCCATTGCTGGGCATCTACCCAAAAGATCCAATGACACTCTACAAAAAAGA
>VSMD01128907.1:0-12697 GCA_008750895.1 Mirza zaza
TCTCTACTATAAATAGAAACAAATTAATTGGCCAACTAATAGATATAGAAAAAATTAGCCGGGCATGGTGGCGCATGCCTGTAGTCCCAGCTACTCGGGAGGCTGAGGCAGCAGGATTGCTTGAGCCCAGGAGTTTGAGGTTGCTGTGAGCTAGGCTGACGCTACGGCACTCACTCTAGCCTGGGCAACAAAGCGAGACTCTGTCTCAAAAAAAAAAAAAAAAAAAAAAAAACAGAGGTAATTTTCTCTCAGAAGATAAGGGGATTTCCAGAAAAATAAATAAATATGTGTGTGTATATATATATATATATTTACATATTTTTTTCCTCACAATTCTGGAAGCTAGAAGCCCAAGATGAAGGTATGTCATCAAGGTCGGTTTCCTCTGAGGCTTCTCTCCTTGGCTTGTAGATTGTGTAGATGGCATCTTCTCCCTCTGTCTTCAGATGGTCTTTTTGCTCTGTGCATATCTGTGTCCTAATCTCTTCTTCTTAGAAAGACATCAGTCATATTGGATTAGAGCCCACCCATTTACCTCTTTAGAGGCCCTATCTCCAAATACAGTCACATTCTGAGGTACTAGGAGTTAGGACTTCAACATATAATTTTGCTAGAGATACAATTCAGCCCATAACAGGAAGAATGCAGTCAACCACAGAAAACTAAAAGAATTCCACTTCATTATTTTCTCATATAAATGAATATGTTATGGGAGCAAGAGCTTTTCAAAATTTAGTATGTATTGTAGGCAAAGTAATGCCCCCCCCCTCCAAATATTCACACCCCAATCCCTAGAACCTGTGAATATGTTACCTTACACAGTAAAAAGGACTTTCAGAGGTGAATTAGGTAAGGATTTTGAAATGAGATTACCCTGGATAATCCGAGTGGGCCCAGTCTGATCACATTAGTTCTTAAAAGCAGAGAACCTTTCCCAGTTCAGTTCAAGGTCAGAAGCAGATGTGATTATGGAAGAATGGTCAGTAGTTGAGACATGCCTGGCTTGGCGAGGCAGGAAGGGAGCCATTAGACAAGGAATGTGGGCAGATTTTAGAAGCTGGAAAAGGCAAGGAAACAGATTCTCTCCTATAGTGTCTAGGAAAGAATGCATCCTTGTTGACACTTTGATTTTAGCTCAGTGAAACGTGTATAGCATTCTAACCTATAGAATTGTAACATAATACATTTGTTTTCCTTTAAGTCAATAAATTTGTGAGGTTTTTTTTCATAGCAGCAATAGAAAATTAATATGATGTGCATCTAGACACAATGACTCATGCTTATAATCCCAGCACTTTGGGAGGCTGAGGCTGGAGGATCACTCAAGGCCAGGAGTTTGAGACCAGCCTGAGCAACATAGTAAGATACACCAACCTCCATCTCAAAAAAAAGAAAAAGTAAATTAGCTTAGTATGGTGGTACACACCTCTAATCCTAGCTACTTGAGAGGCTGAGGTGGGAGGATCTCCTGAGCCCAACAGTTCAAGGCTGCAGTGAGCTATGATTGTCCCACTGCACTCTAGCCTGGGTGACACAGTGAGGCTCTATCTCTAAAAAAATGATGTGTGGGTAGAAAGGCTTTAAAATCATGTATTCAAATCCCCAAATGAGGGTTATATGAGTTTATCAAACATTATTCAGGTGGTTATTGGTAGAGCTGTCTTGGACTCCCAGCCTACTACTTCTCTCACTGCACATTGCACCACTGCTTTATTTTTATTTATTTATTTATTTATTTTGAGACAGTCTCACTTTGTTGCCCAGGCTAGAGTGAGTGCCATGGTGTCAGCCTAGCTCACAGCAACCTCAAACTCCTGGGCTCAAGCAATCCTGCTGCCTCAGCCTCCCGAGTAGCTGGAACTACAGGCATGCACCACCATGCCCAGCTGATTTTTTCTCTATATATTAGTTGGCCAATTAATTTGTTTCTATTTATAGTAGAGACGGGGTCTCGCTCTTGCTCAGGCTGGTTTCAAACTCCTGATCTCGAGCAATCTGCCCACCTTGGCCTCCTGGAGTGCTAGGATTACAGGCGTGAGCCCGGCCTGCACCACTGCTTTAAAAACAATCAAAAAAAGGCCCATCTGGGAATAGCAGGCAAAGAGAAGTGCCAGCATTTGCCAGTGTTTGGAATATTTGGCTCCAGAACCCCTGTGTGTTTATGGTGCCTGCTTAGGTGGTCTGGCTCACACTTAGCTGATACAAATTGTTGTTAATTACCAACACTGTAGTAGACTAACAGCTGTCTGCTATGAGCAACAGCCAGTAGTCTTCTTGGTTCTCAGGGGTTTCTAACTTTGTAGGTATCAGCAAGTTTAAGAGAAAACTGTCAGGGCAGATGGGAATTTTGTTGTAACAATTTAATGGGGTCATTTCTAGGAGGAAACTCAAAAACTATAGGTTTGTAGATCATCTGCAAACTCAGAACTGTTAAAGGGGAGGGAGTGTTCACAGGGACCTGAAGGGTATGTTCTATGTTTATCTTGTTGCCCAAGGCAGTCTGTAATTGTGTGAGAACAGAATGTCAGCTGATCTGGTGAATGACACTAGGAGAAGGGTTTGAGAAAACTATCAGGCTTATTAAAGGGGATGAAGAGCTCCCACATAGCACGTAACAAAAATCTAAGGTGGACATCAGAAAGGAAACAATTCTAAGAATGTGGCCAGGACTTGTGATGAGAGTTTATTGAGCAGAAGATGATAAAGATGAATGAGGAGAAACTGCACAGCTAGACCTGCGTGGAAACCCTCACACTCTGCAGAATGACAAGAAGATTCATAGACCGTGGAACAAGGGTTCTCAAATAACCAGTACATGAGTACAACAGGAGGAGCTTGCTAAAAATGCACATTCCTTAGATCCTACCCCAGAGATTCTTTTAAATTTATATTAAAATAGCGTAAAATATGGAACCCCACACACCCATCTTCAGACTCAGTAATGATCACCTCGTGGGGAACCTTTCCTTCATCTGTTCCACCTGCTCAATGCCCTCCCTCCCAAATTTCCTTCTCTACTGGATTATATAGATGCCAATTCCCAGTCATCAGAGCAAAGTGTTCTAGACAGAGCAAAGAGTAAGTACTAACACCCTGAGGACAGAGGATTCCTGGTATGTTTGAGGAACACTAAAGAGGTCTATGTAGGTGGAATGGAGTAAGTGAAGGGGAATTTGCTAGGGAATGAGGTCAGAGATATACAGGGCAAATGGTCATAGCAGACAAGTAACTATGTAGGTCCTTGCAGTTCATTGCAATAGCTTTGGCTTTAACTCTGACTGGGGACTTCAGGGCAGAAGAAGGAACTAGCAATTGTGGGAAGCTAGAATTGACATGGTAAGGGGCCTGAGCTAGTATTACTGGAACCACATGGTACAGAAGCTGCCTGGCAGGAGCTACAGTCATGGAGGGTCAGCAATATAGTTATAGCCAAGAACTTTGCCCCAAATTAGGGAGGAAGTCAGAGAATTATCACCTCTATTTCCATGGTAATAGGAATCAATCTCTGAATAATAGAGTAACCTTTTATGCCACTTGGTTCAAATCTAAATGATTAGTATTGTCTCAGCTTCCAGTTAGATGGAATCTGACTACCTTCGTCATTGGAAGCATTTTTAACTTGGTAATCAGGACATTTAAATACGCAATCCTAAAGCTGTGGAAAAAATATCTAAAATTCCTTAAGTGGGTTATTAATTGCAATAGTGAGAGGGATTCTGCCTCCACCTGTTGGTTTCTGGACCTGTGTAGTCAGATTTCTCCAATAAGATAAGTCACTCATTCTTCCTTGGCTCCTTGTTCTATAGGCCTGGACAGCAGTGTAGGGGGAAAGAGAAAATGATTCTTGATTTTGTTCCTGTGACTTGTTAGGCTTAACACCTACCCTGTGGTTAACTATGTATATGATGGTTTCCCTTGGGAGAGGAGACCAGAAATTCTCAGGGCAAACTGGCTTCTCTCTTTCTGAGGCTGCTCCCCTGAAAAGTACTACTTTTCCTGTATATGTTGGTGAGCAGTTCAGCTTTTGCTGTTAAAAGGCTCTAAAGTAAGTCAGAACCTGCCTATCATTAACTAAATTATCTTAAATGCTATGCTAATCTCTAGACCAGAGATTCTCCATGGGCAGGGGTGGGGGGGTGAGGGGGGTGGGGAGGATTTGTTCCCCAGGGCAATGGTTTCCTGGAAGATAACTTTTCCTCTTGGGGGCAGAGGTTGGGGCAGAGGGGTGGTGGGGAGGCAGATCTCACATGGTGATGCACAGCCTGGTTCCAAACAGGCCACAGACCAGTACTGCCCTGCTGCCAGGGAGGCTGCAGTGAGGGGGGAGTGGGGAGGGGTGGTTTGGGACTGCAGCCCGAGGGGATATTTGGCAATGTCTGGAGACATTTTTTGGTTGTCACAAATGGGGAAGGGGCACGTGCTAATGTTATCTAGTGAATAAAGGGCTAGGTTGCTGTTAAACATTGTACAATTCATAAGATATGCCCCCACAAAGGAATTATCAGCTCAAAATGTCGGTAGTGCTGAGGATGACAAACCCTATCCTAGCCAGAAGAATTTACCATTAATTTAATTTCCTTTCTTAAATTTTGGCTACATATGCTGTCCAATATAATTTATCAGAGACTAAGAAATGTGCTTAAGTGATAGATTAAAATTGATATAAGTAAGACAATGCTAGCAATAAAAAGCTGCCTCAGATTTGAACAGTGAAACTCCTGCTCTTATTAGTATATTTATAGGGGGAAACTAAGGACCCAAATTAAATAGTTTAATCATTTATAGTTAAACTTGTAGAAATTAAAAGTTATGATTATTTTCTGCCCTGTAGCAGCCAGAGCGATCTCAATCAGACGCAAGTGTATGTTTGGGGTTCCTTCTGCAACTGAGGCCTCAAACATCCTTCATTAGATATTTAATTCTTTCAGTACATTAGCTGAAATGAATCACATTAATCCAGCCTCACACTTCCCATGTGCCCTTCTTATAAAGTGTATACGTAGTTAACAGAACCCTTAAGGTTATCACAGCCCCAGCCCCACACCCATTGATATGGGTGTCCATATCAATCTCTGGTATCCAATAAAGGATAAAATAAAGATTCATATTATTATCACAACTTACTAGTTTCTTAAATGGAAACAGGTCTTTCAGAAACTGAAAATCTTTTTGGCTTCATTCTCAGCAGCATGCTGATTGGTCTATGCGCTAGTTATACAAAATTCTCAACCTGTGACTTAAAATTTGATAGACATAGCCCATGAAAGTGTTAATTATGACATTCGATTTATAATATCTGGGGGAAACAATCCCCTAATCCACCTGTCCCCTTCGTGGAGTGGTATCTGCCTCCTTTGTGGAGTGTCATGACATGTAGAAAACCAGGAGGGAACCCAAATCCACCAGGCTCTTATCTGAGTTTCCTTCTTCTCTATTTTCCATATTTCCAGTTTTTCTTTTGAATCCTATGTTTCTGGCATTCCTGAATTGAAGATTCAGGATTAAACTATTTAGTGGCACAATTGCATGCTCTATATTGAGCGGGTTGCCACCCCTTGTTTGTGGCAAATTTCATACTCAGACATTCCCCACCTCATATGCACCCCATCTCTAGTTCCTGTATTTCTCTGTGCCATCTGCTGCTGTCACGTTTTCCTCTGATAATCTTCAGGCCCATGTTACACAGCTTCCTGGAACAGCTTCCTTTGCAGCCCATGCCAATACACGTGTTCATGTCTCTATGGTGGCAAACACACCCTCTATATTTTTCTTTCCTCTTAAATTTTAATTTTGACGTTTTTGCAGAATCTCTATCTCCTATTTATTCTTAATGCATGGTTATTATTGCATTAGTTTTTGTAGTGTTTCTTTCTTTTTTTTTTTTATCCGAGACAGAGTCTCACTTTGTTGCCCAGGCTAAAGTGAGTGCCGTGGCATCAGCCTATCTCACAGCAACCTCAAACTCGTGGGCTCAAGCAATCCTCCTGTCTCAGCCTCCCCAGTAGCCGGGACTACAGACATGCACCACCATGCCCGGCTATTTTTTTCTATATATATTTTTAGTTTGCCAATTAATTTCTTTCTATATTTTTAGTAGAGACGGGGTCTCGCTCTTGCTCAGGCTGGTCTCAAACTCCTGACCTTGAGCAATCCACCCTCCTCGGCTAGAGTGCTAGGATTACAGGCGTGAGCCACTGTGCCCAGCCTGTAGTGTTTCTGATATTAAAAAAAACATTGGAAGCCTTTGCTTATGACTTTTCTAATGCTTTTTTTTTTTTCTTTTTTTCTGTCTTTAGCATAGATGGTACATTTTGACAAGCCCTTGATATTGAAATCTTATTTTACTGGCTCAGAACATACATAAAAATTTGCAACTTGTCAAGACTCGAATTTCTCTATTACTGTGTTCTCTCAGCTCTGCCATCCCTCCCCGCTGAGATACTTACAGATAAGCAGTTTAAAGACTACAAGCTAGGAATGAGAAACTGATGTTGGTTGGGGAGAGGTTTTGAATGTCAGATTAAATTTATATCAGACATTTATTAGACTTAACCCTTGCCACACATTGTAGGAGAGATGCAAATAAAGAGGGATCAGGAATGATGTTTATTTTAGCTAATATTTTATAGGAACAGAGCTGTCTTGCTTGCTATTTTGGCATGTTTGTATCGATAGAGGAGGATGTAGCAGTTAAAATAAGGGAAATAGAGACGTATAATGATTTTAATGCCACTGAACTTATTTTAGTGTCACATTGAAAACTACTAGTAAGAACCTCTCATGCTTCTGTTTATTCAACAATGTCTTGGCTCATTTGAACACTGACTTTGTTTATTTGGGGGAAATGTTCGCTGCTAAAATAATATGCAACAGGTAATATACTGAGGATGATACTTTTTACGTATTCTTTAAGGAATGACTCGATCATCTTTATTTGTCTCTTCTTGTCTAGTGGAATATATATTATCATCTGCTTAAAATTCTTATTCATATACATAATATTATAAAAGCTTCCCCATGCCTTGTACTTAGGCATATTGATACATAAGATATTTTAATGTAGTTTAAAAATAACTGGGCATGGTGGCTCATGCCTATAATCCCAGCACTCAGGAAGGCTAAGGCAGGAGGATTGCGTGAGGCCAAAAGTTTGAGACCAGCCTTGGCAACATAGCGAGACCCTGTCCCTACAAAAAATTAAAATAAAAAATTAGCTGGGCATGGTATTGTGCACCTGTAGTCCCAGCTACTTAGGAGGCTGAGGCAGGAGGATTGCTCAAGCCCAGGAGTTCAAGGCTGCAGTGAGCTATGATCACACCACTACATTCCAGCCTGGGCAACAGAGTAAGACTTTGTCTTTTAAAAAAATTTTTTTTAAATATCATTTTTCATTGTAGAATTCAAGAGGAGAGGTAGATATTTGCTTGTAGCTCTTAGAAAAAAGGCACAAACCTTGTAGCTTTGGTTCTTGGTGTAGTGTGGAGAGGTAAAAAAGGGAGAGAAGGACTAATGCTTTATCAGTTAGTATGCTTTTGGTTGGAAGCATCTGAATAGAAATTTAATCTGCCTAAACAATGAGGGATTTCATTTGCTCAGGTAACTGTAAATCCAGAGCTAGGATTTAGGCATCGTGTAATCAGGGTTCTAACATTTCTCTGCTTTTCTCTCAGATTTGAATCATCAGTGTCAAGTTTGTCCTTAGGCTGTCATGCTCATGCTTTCAAAATGGCTGCCATAGCTCCTGGGGCGATACACTATCAGCTCACATCCTATGGGAAGTAAATAAAATAATTTTCCATTACTACTTCTTAAGAGTAAAGGGGAATCTTTTTCAGAAGCATCCAACAACTTTCTCCTCATATCTGAACTGACCAGAAATAGACCATGCTGAGTCAGCGAGAAGCACGTGAAATGGGATTATCCTTAGGTGGATCAGGCCCATCTGTTGCATTAAGAGCAAGTCCTCAAATTCTATGACTGCCACTATTTTTGGGGATGAATTGATGGATGTTGAGGAGTAGATCACAATATTTACTAAAAAGATCTTTTTAAAATCAGATCATAAAAATTTAAGAGGACTAATTTTTAACCCAGGAAGAATCTTCATTAAAAATAGCGACTTTTCCTCTGTGAGTTTACCTAAGAAAGGCACTTGTTCACAGTAAATTTACTCCTATCTGGTGGTTCAGTTTTCTAGACTACAGGAGTAATGAATGGTATTGAAATCATAATGTTCTCAATAAAATCTTCAGTCTGCTGCCCCAATTAGAAATTAGAGCTGGCATGGTAACCAGTGAGCCCTCAGGATCCCCTGCTTTCATGACCCCATGCAATGGAGGGGCCCAAAGTTTTCAGAGAGAGAATGTGAGGTTCTAGGAGTCAGAAATCTGTTGTTGTAAACTATGAGGTTGTTCCCAGTGCTTTGCTAAGCTCCAAGTGAGAAAATTATACACCTCTATCCACTGAGTCAGGTTTTGCTATATAAGTTGCTTTGGGTAATAGAATGTAAGTGGAAGTGACATACCTCATGTCTAAGCAGATGCTTTAAGAGATGCTTTAAGAGTATAAAACCTATTTAAAAAATAAATAAATAAATAAATAAAAAAGAGTATAAAACCTCTTTTCACTCTGTGATAAAACAGCATGTTCCAAGGAGGAGCTTCTTTAACCTAGATCTTAGAATCAGCAAACACATGGAGCAAAACAGCAGCCAACCCAGGGTTGCCAACATGTAAGGTGGGTAAGGAATGAACCTTTGTTGTTATAATACACTGAGATTTGGGGGAGAGAGGACAGATTGTATGTACTGTAGCATGATTTACAAAAGTGTGGTTTTAATATCAGTTTGGCTACAAGAAAAAAAATACTTTGATATTTTAGTTATTGAGTCTCTCAAGCATACTTATCTGTAAAATGAAAAAAAAAAAAAAAAACCAAAGGCTTTAGACTATATCTATGATGCTTCACATTTTGACTACCAAACCCAAAGTTTCTAAAAGTTGTCAACTGATTAAATTGCATATTGTAGGTAAAATAACTTATTTGACCTATTTTAAGTAATTAAAGACATTATTAACTTTTAATCAACATGAGATAAACCATGCTTTCATAATAAATATATGATTCTTGCCAGAGAAGCATTTTAGTTAGCCTAAACTATCCCATTGTGAATAAATATGTATTTTCTGAGTCTTTTTAACATTTAGAATATAACTCAATTAATCCCTAAAATTTTGGACTTCCTAATGGCATCTAAAATGTCTCTTTTCTAATGCTTTCTATTTTGTACTATAGTTTCTGTGTCTTTTGCCAAATTTTAAGTAAAAGATCTGATAAGTGGTTTGATTGAAATGTAAGGATAGTTAAATAGCTATAGTTCAAAGAATTTTAAGTAGATATTTTTTACTTTCTAGCTTTATCTAACAAAATAAGGAGAAATTGAATTCCTTCAAAAAATAGGGAAACAAACTTAAAATAATTTACAAGGTAATTGTATCAGAACACACATAAACACACATACACACACCACCACAACTACTACACATCCAAAACTATCTTTTGTTAATGGACTTCCATTGATCTTGTCCTATAGTTATGTTTGGAGAATCTCCCTTGTATAAGAACATCTGCTTTTTATTTATTTTTTTACAGTGTTTAAAATAATGAAGAGAATAGTAGCCTATAAAAACTTGATTCTAAATGAGATATAAATTAAGACTTTCTCTTGATTAGGGCATACTGGAAGCTGTTCCAATATCAGGCAACATGGGAATGCTAAGGCCTTATAGCTGGACTCGGTATTAGAGGAATAATCACCAAATTGGGTTACAAGAGAGCAATTAATTATACACAAATCTATGGGAGATGACAGGAAAGGCAAAGAAATGGAGAACGCATAAATGATTTATAATTTATGTTAAGTTTTAAATTTTTTAAAGATTTTGTTGTTTAGGCAATAATATGATAGATATTAGTAATTTAAATGCCCCCATAAGCAGAGGATATTTTATATATGACATTCCAATTTATTTTATTTATATATATTTCAAACATTAGAGATGTTGATTAAACTCATTACCCAAATTTTGTTCCAATTACTGCAATACACAAAATGTGAATCTGTGTTTGATCTACACCCAGCAAGAGTGAGAGATGGGAACGGTGAAGAATCAGCTGTAGGGAGGTAATCCTATTAAATTTTGCATTAACAAACCAGGCTATATTTCAGAAAATCCTCATGGTAAATATCTCTACCACTGTAAATTTAAGTCTCTATTTTTAAAATGACATCTTAAGCATGTAACATCTGTATACTGAGTTTTATTACAAATAGCAACATTTAGACAAATTAAACCTAACTAAAATCAACATTTATATGACTATGTCCAGTTTCAAGAACAGCAAACAAATTGGAAATCCTAATGAGATGATATGTGAGAGTTTATTACATCACTGCACATACATGTGGGCGTAGAGGAAATGGCTGGGTCGTTTTGATGGTCAAATGTTAGATGTGTTTATACTCAGCCAGAAAGTGACTTTCCAACTTGGTATGGGTTATAAACAAACAACATATAACTCTCTGAAGGGGTTCAGCAGTTTGTGAAGGACAAGAGAAAGCTAGCCTTGAATGAGAATGAGGAAAACATGTGTTTTGTATTTAGAAAAGTCACATTAATTAACATTTAACATAACTACAAATCAACTTTTTACGAGCTTCTTACCAGTCAGTTCTAATCAGGTCTCCTGGACAAGAAGAGCACTTGTGATACTGGACAGGGAAGGGGATTTATAGAAATTTCTGCTAAAAGTGGGACTGGACTGGGCCCTGGGGCTCTGAACATCTGAGATGTAGGAGGGAATCTGGAGTTGAAAGTCCAAGTAGTCATTCTAGCTAAAGGGTCAATCTGGAGAGACTTGGCAGAGAAAGAGAAATTGGACATGAGGCAGAGGACTGAATCAAAGGCATGCAGACACAATAAAAGATCCTGTCAGTAGTCTGTGAGACTTAGGTACTGATGTTTTATAATTTGTAATTCCCCATAGGTGACAAGGAAGCTGGTTGCTAAGGCATCACAGTGGTTCATTGTACACCAGAGGTTGCAAAATGTCATATTTTGTTTGATCTGTATAATACTTACCCACAGAGTGATTTAAAATAAATTTGCATTAATTGCCAATATTTAACATGAAAATCTTTTGTTTCTGTACTTGATCTACAGCTCTGCTAAAAATATTGGAGGATCTAGCATTACTAACCATGCTGTCGTGCAGAGTATCTATAGCCTGTGTGGTTGCTCCCGCCTCTTGCAATGGACGTGCACTATCCAGTCCATCACCGTGCCCAACGATTCCCACTGTTCCCAGCCTAGTGGGTGAGAGAAAATTGCCTTTTACCATCATACTCATTTTGTTGTTTTGCTTGCAGTACAGTAAAGACAAAACTGAGATATTTCTTAAATACATTCTTTGGTTTCTTATTTCAGATTTTTTTTCCCCAAATTTTAAAAGCCTTTTATTATGAAACATTTCAAACCTACAGCATAGTATATATAATAGCTAAATAAATCCCCACTTTCCTATTACACAACTTTGTCATTATTCAATTCTAATCTTCTTTCATCTGTACCCCTACCCACTTCCTTCAGACGTATTTTTTAAGTGAATGGTGGACATCCCACCATTTTATCTGTAAATGCTCCAGCATTTAACAAAAAAGATAAGGACCCTTTTATAAAACAACTGCATAGCCATACATTATCTCACCTAAACATTGACAATACGTATTTAATTTAATCAAATACCCAGAATGTTCAAATTTTTCATTTGTCTCATAAATATGTATACTGGGAGGCCTAGGTGGGCGGATTGCTCGAGGTCAGGAGTTCGAAACCAGCCTGAGCAAGAGCGAGACCCCGTCTCTACTATAAATAGAAAGAAATTAATTGGCCAACTAATATATATAGAAAAAATTAGCTGGGCATGGTGGCGCATGCCTGTAGTCCCAGCTACTTGGGAGGCTGAGCCAGGAGGATTGCTTGAGTCCAGGAGTTTGAGGTTGCTGTGAGCTAGGCTGATGCCACGGCACTCATTCTAGCCTGGGCAACAAAGCGAGACTCTGTCTCGAAAAAAAAAAAATGTATACTGTATGTATGTGTATATTTTACAGTTTGTTTAAATCAGCATGTGTATATCTGTGTGTGTGTATGTGTGTGTGTGTATAAAGTTTAAATCAGGATTAAAATAAGGACTATACTAGGTGATTTGTTGATATGTCTTTTAAATCTCTTCTAATTTATAGCATCTTTTTCTCTCTTTCTCTTTTTCTCCTTCGTCCCCTTTCTCTTTCTCTCTACTGGCTACAAATAAACCAGCATTTTTTTTATTTTTTATTTTTTGTAGAATTTCTTACAGTCCAAAATTTGCTGATTGTTTCCTCATGGTATAATTTTTTTTTTTTTTGAGATAGGGCCTCACTTTTTTGCCCAGGCTAGAGAGAGTGCTGTGGCATCAGGCTGGCTCACAGCAACCTCAAACTCCTGGGCTCAAGCAATCCTCCTGCCTCAGCCTCCTGAGTAGCTGGGACTACAGGTATGCGCCACCATGCCCAGCTAATTTTTTCTATATATATTAGTTGGCCAATTAATTTGTTTCTATTTATAGTAGAGACGGGGTCTCACTCTTGCTCAGGCTGGTT
>VSMD01128912.1:0-18293 GCA_008750895.1 Mirza zaza
GGACAGGGCTGGGCCCGAGGCCGCCCCTGGGCCGGCGGCTCACCTGAGAGCAGGGTGAAGGTGACGGAGTAGATGCCGTTCTCCTTCTGGGCCTCCCCGCCCTCGGTGTAGGTGATGTCCACCTGGAACTTGACGGGCTTCTGGAACACGGCCGGGCCGCCCGTCGCCTTGTACTCAGCGCGGAAGCTCGTCTGGGAGATGACGCTGTGGCCCAGGCTGGGGATCTGGAGAGGGCGTGGGGGAGCGGAGTGAGCGAGGCTGCCTTGCAACCCAGGGCCGGTGAGCCGGCGCAGTGTGGCTGGGGACACGGGTCCAGCCCCACCCTGCAGAGCCCACGCCGCCCAGGGGGATGCACAGCGCTGCCAGGCTGGGGGTCTCCCCGCAGATGGGACTCCAGGAGGGCAGCACGGAAGGGGAGACGGGGTGGAGTGAGCCCCGCAGCTGGGGTTGGGGGCAGGCACTGAGGTGGAGGAGACCGAGGGGCCAGGACCCCGGCTTCCCGCCGTGTGTGGGGACGGTGCCCTCCTGCCCACGTACACACAGGAGCCGGGGCTGCTCGCGGAGAGCAGAAGCAGGGTCTGCAGTGCACGGGCCGCCCATGCCCAGGGTGGCAGGGGGCGGCAGGGGGCAGCCCCGAGTCTGAGGTCAGCCTTCACGATCAGGATCAGCATGGGGGGAACGTGGGCAGAGGGCAGGGACGCTGGGGTACCCCACGGGGCCAACATCCCGTGGGGTAAGGCCAGCCCCGTGCTGGAGAAGCCGCCACACGAGCCACGGCCTGCTGTTGCCGGGCGTGCAGCAGCCTGCCACCTGCGGGGGGCCTATCCTGGGGCAGGGGGGCTCCCCCAGCCAGGCACCAGCCGGTGGCAGCCCAGCATGGGGTCCCCACGTGACTCTGGGGCTCGTATCCCTTCTGCTCCTTGTAACCAAAGAGCCCAGCAAAGCCAGACGAAGCCACCCGGGACGTGGACGGCCACTGGCAGAGCGAGGCCAGTGCAGCGTGGTGGGAAGACAGGACAAGGAGACAGAGCCCCGGGGCCGGGGGTGTTCGCCCAGGGGCAGCAGATGCCCAGCTGCTCCTTTGCCGCCCCCCCCTCCCCATGGGGCTGCATGGCAGCCTGCGCGTCACCACGAGGTCTCAGAGAAGCGTCACCCCTCGGAGGCCCGTCCAGGCGAGCGGCCTGCTGCTCGGGGCTCACCGACAGGAAGGCGTGCACGATGTCGGCCTTGATGGAGCTCAGCGGCTTATCCTTGATGACCACGAAGATCTGCTCTTCCTTCTCCAGGTTGATGAAGTTGCCGAACCAGGACTTCTTGGCCAGCCTGGGCAGGGACCAAGGCTGCCGTGAGCATGGGGTGGTGGGGCCCGGTCCACACCTGCTGCCCTGACCTGGGACGGCTGCTGAGCACCCAAGTCCTGTGGGACGGGACAGCTCTCTCCACGGCCCCAACCAAACCCTGCCCCAAATCCCACAGCCTTTTCCCAAATGCCTTAACCCTAACCCACACCCAACCTCGATGTCCAGCGCCCTAACCCTACCCCAAACACTGCAGACGCTTTCACCCTACCCTAAATCCCCCAGACACCTTAGCCATAACACAGACACCCCAAACCTACCCCAAATGCCCTAACCCTACCCCAAAAGCCTTAACCCTACCCCGAACACTCTAAACTTAACGCCCTGACTCAAACCCAAACGCACTAACGCGGATCCTCTCACCCTAGCCCTAACTCGAACACCTTAAGCTCACCCCAAACCCATATGCCGTAACCCTAATCTTGCTTCTCTAACCAGTCCCCAGAGCTGGAAGTGCGATGGGAGGGGGTGCCCCTGCGCCAGTCCTGCAGTGGCGTCCTGGCAGAGGGTCCCGCCTGGTGCTGGGGGAGCCGCACACAAGCACCGATGGCGCAGAGCCCGTCCCACTCTGAGGAGCAGCCTCAGCTGCGCAGGGCCGCGCTCCCTGTCCTGGGACGGTGGCTGCACGGCTGCCTGTGTCCCTGTGGCTCTGGCCTGGCGTGGGCACCCCCCCACTCTAGAACAGAGGCGGCTCCCAGAGACCACTGCGAGGGGCCGTCCCCATCCGGGGCTGGCGCGGTGCCACACACCCGACTGCAGGACGCGCCTGGCCGTGGCATCCTTCCCATCGAGAGCCAGCCTCTGCGCGCGGGACTCCGAGCCGCTGCAGCCCCACCTGCGCCTGGCTCTCATTCCGGAGCCCTCCTTGGAGCCTGCCACCCCGTCCCTACGTCTGGGGACGCCAGCATCCTGGAGGCGCCTCCCAAGAGGCCGAGACCTGCGACTCGCTTCCTGCCAGGACCACCTGGGAACGTGCGGGACGTCCTTTCCCAGTGAGGCCGCAGGGGCGCATGCCCATTCTGCCGGCAGGCTCCCCGCCGGCGTGACGTGGAAGCCTTTGTCCAGCAGCCTGCGAGGACCCGAATCCCACCCACAGCCGCGGGAGATCGGAAGCGGATCCAGTCCAGCCTCGCCACACGCTGACCGCAGCCCGGCGCGCCCCAAAGCGGAGAGCCCGGTGCAGCCGTGGGAGCGGCACGGTGATGAGTGCACGCTGTTGCAGCCGCGGAGCTCAGGACTGTTTGTCACACGACGCAGCCGGGTGGGCTTTCCTCTGCCGCCCTCGTGGCTGCAGCACGGACATGTGACCCACGTTCCACCAATCAGGTGCTCCAACTCAGACCCGGGGGCAGGGCTGCGAAGAGGGAGGAGCTGTGCGGGCACAGCCGCGTCTGGGCCCTGCTGGCGCTCGACCGTCTCTACCTCTCCGACATCCTTCCGCGCTCCAGGAATGTTGGCTGACCACGTACGGGGTGGCCAGACAGTTCAGGAAACCACGGCTGGGCTTCTGCACGTTCCTCCCTCGACGAAGGCAACAAAGAAAACTGATAAAAACCAGACTTCGTTCCTTGGGAGCCGGTGGCGTGGCGCTTGGCAAAAAACGGCCCCGTGTCGGTGGGGTGTCCCTGCTGTCCACTCCCGGGTTCGTGGCGGGGCCGCGGCGCCAGTGCGGACGTTGCTGTGAAGGTGTAGCTGCCACGGAATCCGAATGAGCAGAGCGGGGTCCCTCCAACGTGGGTGGCCGTGTCCAGCCAGCCGCAGGCCTCGCGAGAACAAGACGGAGCAGGAAGAGTTTTTCTCGGGATGGTCACGTGGAGCTGCCTGAACCCCCACCCCCCCCAGCCTTCAGTTCCGGACTCAAGGGGACATCGGCCTGCGCCCCAGTTCCAGCCCCAAGAGCCCATTCCTGAGAATAAGCGCCTGACGCAGGTGCACACGCCTGCTGTGCTTCTCTGGAGAACCCTGGCGGGCACAGGGCTGGCGGCAGGTGGGGACGAGGCCCCCGTGGGCACGTCCTCAGCAAGGAGGGGCTGCTGGCAGGTGGACTCGGGAGGGGCCGAGCCCCAGAGCATGTCGGGGGTTCGGGAGGTGGGGGGAGCTGTGCCGAGCTACTGAGCTTTTCCCCACCTTCTCTGAAAAATACAATTATGAGTGTGTTTAGGAGAGCCCTTGACTCTAGCAGAGACGGCAACTTCAGGCTTGACCAGGGGACACAGAAGTGTCCCCTGAACCCGGTTCCTCGGGGCCACAAAGCACAGCAGCCCAGTCAGTCCAAGTCGGCTGGGGTCCTGGGCCCCCTCCAGGCGAGTTCAGCACCGAGCGGGGGTTTCCCAGAGACCTGTTTAGGGCCAGAGCCAGGAAGGCGTCTCTCCCCTGATGGCTGTTTCCGAGGTCATCTGCTCGAGGCCCCCACGGCCCTGTCCCAGCTGCTGCTCTCTGTGGCTGCCCTGCACCGACGGGCTCACCCCGCGTGTTCACACGTGTACGCTGTCAGCCACCGAGACGCTGCCCCGTGACAAAGGCCGCTGTGGAGAGCCTGGGTGCCGGGGAGGGTTCTCTCCAGGGCCGGACAGCTGGGAAGGCGGCCGCCATGGGGACACCCCGGTGTCCGGCGTCTTCTGGGTCTTCCACGTTGGTGAGCGGAGGGCTCGGAATGGCTTCTGCCCGGCCCACCCTGCCCAGTGCCCACTCCCGGCTCCGTGGCACCTGGACTCTGCCAAGACCACCCCCGCGCCGCACACGTGTTCCCGCCAGGCCCCCGTCCCACGACGGGCCTAGGCTGTTTCTTCCTTGAGACCCTGCGGTCCCTATAAGCCCCCATCTCTGCTCTCGGGGAGCCCAGGCCTCTGGGAGCTCTGCCCAGCGTACCCCTCCCTCCCCAAGGCTGTGGCTCCCGAACAGACCTGTGCCCCTCCCCCGCCCCCTCCCCCACAGCACTCAGCGCTGTGGAGACTCGGCCCAAGACAGGCCCTGCCTGCACAGAAGGTAGGGGAGGGACCCAGGGCCCCTGCGTGCGGGAGGTCCCCACACCCTCCCCCACCAGCCCGGCCATCAGGCTCTGAGCAGGAGCCACTTACTCTGGGGATGACTCTGGGGTCAGGTTGGACATCTCCTCCGGCGTCGGAACTGCGCGAGGGGTGGACGGGAGGGAAGGCGTGGTGGGTGCCCCAGCTGCCCCGCACCGACGCTCGGCTTGGGGAGTCCCCCAGCTCCTGGCCGCCCAGCAGCTGCAGGGCCCTGGGGCCACGGGAGCCTCTGGTGCTCAGGCCGGGCCTCGCCCTCTGCAGCCTCCAGCAGGCGGCCTACGTGGCGGGCAGCTCCTCGGCACGTGGCCTGGCCCGAGACACGCGTGGCTGGCAGGCTCGGGGACACACAGAGGTGCTGCTGGGGCCCCTGGTAGGACGGGCGGTCGAGGGCACAGGTGCCAGGGGGCAGCGGGGCAGACAGGGGCCCGGGCGTCGCCGGGCGGCATGGCGGCCCACCCTGCTGGCTGCGTGCAGAGGCCTGTACCGCCAGTGGCCCCTCCCCCACAGCGCCTCCCCGGCGGGGCTCACCTTGCAGTTTCCGGCGGTGGAACCGGGGCGAACCCAGGAAGCTGTTCTTGATGGAGTTGAGCCGCGTCCTCCAGGGCACCCCACCGACGCTGGGGCTGGACGGCGGCGTGGGGTTGGGCGTGCCGGCCGGGCTCTCCTTTGGCGTGTGCACGGGCGTCCCCTTGGGGGTAGGGAGGGGACTGCCCCTCGGTGAGGGGTGAGGGGTCACCTGTATGGCGGGGACAGATTTGGTGTTTGCTTCGGCCCCGGTGGGCGGGAGCCGGGTGGGGCCGGGGCCCAGGGCCAGCTGGGGGCCCAGGCAGCCGGCGGGGGGCCGGGCCTGGGTGCCGGTGGGGAGCGGGTTGGACTTGGTGCCCTGCAGAGGCTTGTCGGTCAGCTTGGCCTTGCACGGCAAGGTCTGGGTCTTGGGGTTGGGCCTCGGGGCGGCCTGCGGAGGGAGCACGTGTCCGGGCCGCGAGGTGCTCCGACAAGCTTCGGGCTCCGTGGAGGTGGCCGGGGGGCAGGCCGGGGAGGCCGGCGTGGGGGTTGGGGGGGGCAGGATGAACTTTCTAACAGGCTACGGGAGATGCAGGCAGCAGGCGGTGGGGGAGGGGAACCCGCGCCCCGCCCACCCCGAGAGCCCCCCCACCCCCGCATGCGCACACGGCACCCGCCCCCCCAGGACCAGAGG
The DNA here is from genome assembly GCA_008750895.1 of Mirza zaza. Classification (NCBI taxonomy): domain Eukaryota; kingdom Metazoa; phylum Chordata; class Mammalia; order Primates; family Cheirogaleidae; genus Mirza; species Mirza zaza. The sequence continues at coordinate 5,583 of VSMD01128912.1, forward strand.
GACATTCGAGCAGGACCCCGAGATGGGCCAGCGGGGGAGGCGGCAAGTGTGGCGGGGGAGGGTTTGCCACAAAGGAAAACGAGCAACGAACGAGAAAACAAAAAGGAAACAAAACAAAAAACGTGCAGTTAGCAAGAGCAGCCCAAGCCCCGCGCCTGTGCACGCAGGTGGGGACAGCTTCCCAGGGGGGCCCCGGCAGCCTGCCCCCCTCCCTGGCACACTGGGACGGACGAGGGATGCAGCCCGTGGCGGGCACCGGCGGGGCACTCACCCGGGGGCTGCTGAGCGGGCTCGTGGACAGGCCTGAGGAGGCGCCGCTGATGGATCTCGACCTAGGACACAGGGCAGGGCCGCGACTCGGTGGGGGCCCCTCCAAGTGGCGGGCGCTCACCATGACGCCTGCGTGCCCAGGGCTGTCCATCAGAGCCCAGCGGGCCGGACCGGGCCCTCCCCAGCACACCACGGGGTGTGGCCCTGGGGCCTTCAGCAAGGCAGAGGGATGGGGGACAAGTCGGGACTTGCTGTGGCTCCAGCCCCTCCTGCTCTAGGCGCTACTCTGGGTCCTCTGCCCCAGGGCCTGCTACCCCAGCCTGGCCGGCCTCCAAGCTGGGCTGTCACCACGTGGGCCACCAGCTGGGCACCAGCCCAGCCCTCCGCGCCCACAGCTGCCCACGAGAGACGCCGGGGCTAGCCTTCGGCCTGCCTTAGCCTGCACCTCGAGGGCCTAGGCAGGGCCGACGGGGCCTCCCCCTGCCACCACCCCCTTGGCAGGAGACCTGGTTGGCCTGGCCCAGCGGGAGGGAGGCCCCGGCCTGCTGCACCCGGCAGAGATGCAGGCCGGCAGCCGTCCCCGGGCAGGGCCGGGGCTGGCAGCTCCACCGCACCCCAGAGCGCAAGCGCCTCTTGCTCAGCCCTGGGCAGCGGCACCTGCCACCCTCTGAGGAAGGACACAAGGGAAGAGGCAGAGGAAGCACAGGAGTGAAGAGGACAGAAAGAGTAAAAAGCAGCCTGAGGGCTCCACGGCGATATCCTCCAGCTCCCAGCCTGACACAGTCGAGGGGCTGGAGGCAGCGATGCCCCCAGGGCCGGCTCAGCCTGCCTGGGCCAGGACGGCCCCCAAGGCTAGGGCTGGGCCCAAAGCTTTCGGGAGCCGAGCGGGGAGCCAGGGTCGGCCCCACCAGAGGCAGCATTCAGGAGCAAGGCCCAGGGCCTCCTGTGGAACCAGCCAGGAGCTTGTCACTTGGCACCAGAAAAGCAGAAAAGAAGTAGCTGGAGGACCGGGTGGGGAGCCACGTCTGGGAACTCTGAGCTACCACTGCCGAGGCAGGAAAGACGGCGCAAGCCCTGGGGCAGCCCGGCAGGGACCAGGCCGGCCCGAGCCCGACGGACGGTGGGCGGGCAGCAGCCCGAGGAGCGGCACCACCCGCCTGGCTGGGGCCTGGGCGGCCTGGCCCTTGCAGAGGCTGCTCCGACCTCGGGCAGGAGGACATGGGACGAGGGTCGGTGTGGCAAAGAGGTGTGGCACAGTGGGTCCCTGTGGCAGCTGTGGCTGTGGGGCCACACGTGGGCTGGCCGCAGGCCTCACCAGCGCCCAGGATCGGCCTCTGCGGAGCCCGACCCAGGCTCTGCCCTGGCTCGCCAGACAGGCCCACGGCCCGGGGCATCTGCAAGCCGGCCCCGCCACCAGGCCCGCCTGTCTGCCAGCTGGAGGCAGGGACAGCATCCGGGGCTGGGAGGTGCGGGGCGCGTGTCAGGGTGTGTACCTGTCTTCTTTGCTGAATTGGGGGTGGGCCTCAGCGATATCCAGGCTTTTACTGAACACTGCTTTACTACAGCAGGAACAAAGCAAGAAAACAGAGTTACCGACGTGGCCGCACCCACGCAGGCCAGCCACCGGGCCCGGGCCACACCCGGCGAGAGCTCCACGCAGGTCTGAGGCCAGCGCACAGACGGCAAGGGAGGAGGTCGGGCAGGGAGCCCTGGGGCTACAGCGTACCCCACCCTGGGCTACCTGCGGGGCAAGTGGCCTGGCCTGGCAGGGGGAGGAGGGGATGCCTGACCCCCGCTGCCCCTCCACCCAACCAATGGCCCCGGGAGGTCCAAGGCCAAGCGACTGGGGTCCCTGCTGACTGTAGGTGTCCAAGCCAGAGGTGGCACTGGGTGTGGCATGCCAGGACAAACAGCCTTCCAGAGGCTTCCGGGAGGGTCCACACCTCCCCAGTACCCCGCCCCAAGGCGGCCTGGCCTGGAGACCAGACACTGGCCTCCCGTGCCCCTGCCTGAAGCCAGGCAGTGGGGGGGGTCTTGGACTCAAGTCCTCAGCCTACACTGCAGGGTCAGGGAGCCCACAGAGAGGCACCCACGCAGGCAGGAAGCGGGCACCCGGGCCACCAGGAGGGGTCCTCCAGGGCAACATGTGCCCTGGACAAGCAAGGTGCCAGAGCGAGACCAGGGTGGCAGACTGTGCCAGCAGCCCAGGACGGTGGCCCGGACTGGCTGGAGAACCTGAAGGAGGTCCTGGAGGGACCCCACATTGGAGGCTGGGCCAGCCCGGAACCCCTGGGGAGGACCCGGGACTACCAGGGGCTGTGGCCTGCAGGCTATGGGCTGGGGCCACCAGCACCAGGGGCAGGGCTGGAGACGCAGCAGTTTGTCCTCACGGCTGACCAGCTGCCTTGTGGTTTCCCCACAGTTCCTGGCAAATTCCTCAGGAGCATGCCGGCCCTTTCGAAGCACCAAGATCCCACTCTGGGGGAGGGTGCCCAAAGGTGGCCAGGCCTACTAGGACACATGGATGGTGGCCACAGGCCCCAAGGCTGGCCCCAGGTTACGGGGAAGGTGGAGGCTTGTCCTGGAGAGGCTGCACCAGCTCCAGAGATCTGCTGAGGACCTCCTGCAGCCCAGCCCAGCCCAGCCCTGGTCACGGAGGCTCTGCAGAGTCTGGGAGTCTCCATCCATCCAGGGAAATGTGTGGGGCAGCCCAGACCTTCCCATCAGCCCCAGATTCCACTTCTTGGCCCACACACACTGCCACTGGCCACCCAGAGCTACACCCATCAGGTGAGGACAGGCTCCTAGCTGGCGGCTTCAACAAGGTGTGATCGCATTGCAGCTCAGCCAAACAAAGCTCAAGTCAGGTCAGCTCCAGTTCAGCTTACCCTTGCCCAGCCCTGCTCAGCCCAGCTGCACCCAGGTCAGCCCAGCTGCACCCAGCTCAGCCCAACCCAGCCAAGCTGCAGCCAGTTCAGTTCAGCCCAGCCCAGACCAGCCCAGCCAGGCTCAGCCAGGCTCAGCCCAACCCAGCCCCAACCAGCTGTGCCCAGTTTAGCTCAGCCCAGCTCCACCCAGTTCCACTTGGCTCAGCCCAACCCAGCCCCAACCAGCTGCGCCCAGTTCAGCCCGAGCCAGCCCACCAAACCCAGCTGCGCCCAGTTCAGCTCAGCCCAGGCCAACCCAGGTGCAATCAATTCAGCCCAGCCCGCCCCGACCAGCTGCGCCCAGCCAGGCCCAATCCAGGTGCTCCCAGTCCAGCCCCACCCCTTCCCCCGCCCCCGCCCCAGCCGGGCTCGCATCCCAGGCGGCGACGCTGCCCCGGCGGGGCCCAGGGAGGGTAGCGCTGGGCGCACGCACCTCTGGCTGTGCTGGGCCATCTCGATGGCCCGACGCGCGGGCACCGGGGAGCCGCCGTCCGTCACGCTGAGCACCTCCATGGACTTGCGCTCGGGCCTCCGCTTGCCGTGCCGGTTCAGCATCGGGGAGTCCACGCGCTTCCGCGGAGGGTCTGCGCACAGACGGGGCTCAGCCGGGGCACGAGCCCGCGGGGCGCAGGGCGGGGCTCCCGGGCGTACCTATCTCATTCCGCGGGGGCAGGTCTTCGTCCTCCTGGCTGGGGTACCTTTCTTTCCGGTCCAGGAGGAGGAAGTAGATCATCTTCTCCTGGTTCTCCCTGCCGGGCGACATGCGAGGCGCTGGCACGTGCGCCCCTCCCCCGCGCACGCCCCCCACGCCCGCCCGGCCTGGGCCCACGCACTCCTCCGACAGCAGGTCCTGCAACAGCTTGTTGCGGTCGCGGAAGCAGCCCAGCGAGTGCATGCTGTCCAGCACGTCCGGGTCGATGTCCTCCAGGCTGGGCAGCGAGCGGATCTGCACCTTGCGGGGCGCGGGCTGCTCCGGCTCCGGCTCGTTCTTGCCCCCTCTGTGGACACAGGCCCGGCCGCGTCACTCACCTGCGGCGGGGCCGGAGGCTCCTCCCCCCAGGCGGCCAGGAGGGTGGGAGGCCTGCCCGCACCTGGCGCACCTGGCCCGAGTCCTGCGCTCTCCCTGCACCGGCCCTGCCCTGCGGGCCTCCTGCGTCCTGCCCGCACCCCGCACCCGCGCCAGGGCGGCCGAGGCGGGGGCAGGGCCTGCGCTGGCGGCGCCCTCCCCCCGCCGTCCCTAGCAGGGCCTCCAGGCCACAGCGACAGGCAAAGCAGGCGATTAGTGGGTGAAAAGCTACTTACATATACCATATGTGTTTCTGAATGTGCTCTAGCTACAAGGAAAGAGAAACAGGGAGTTAGTATGGAGGGGACAGAGCCCGCATTAGGAGGTGACGGAGGGGTGCCGCGGACAGAGCAGAGGGGAGGGCAGAGGAGGGGTGGGCAGCAAGGGGGCAGCGCCCCAGACCTGGCCAGCGCCCTGCCCGCTCCTCAGGAAGAGGAGATGCAGGTCTGGGGAGGAAAGGAGCCAGGAGGGGGTTCCAGGCAGGGCAGGGGCCTGGGTAAGGAGAAAGAGGCAAGGCAGGAAGCGGTGGCCCCTGGTGGCCCCGGCTCCAGGCAGGACCCAAGGCAGGAAGCAGGGAAGCAGCCGGGCCCACCTGTGCGGTAGGGGCAGGGCTGGGTGCAGGTGCGAGCAGGAGGCTGGGAGGGCTGCCAGCTACGTGGCCCCTGGTCCACCCTGACTGGGCACAGCTCACAGGCTGGTCTGCTGTCCTGCCCGGCATGTGTTGTCCTGACACCGGACAGCCCTGGAGGCAGCCGGGAGGAGCGGCTGGGGGCTGGCCTTAGCCCGCCCACCTGTTCAGCTGAGGCTGTCACTCAGAGGACTAAGCACACTGCCCTGAGCTCGTGCCCTGGAGCGCCACAGCAGGATGGCCGTGATGGGGGATCCCCGTTGCCATAGCACACGTAGGGGCACAGGTCTGTCACCCACCTGTGTGCCACTCCCACATCCATGCCCACTCAGACTGGTGCTACACCCACCCCAGCACACCTACTTGTGTGCCCGGACACACACCTGGCACAAGGTCACACATGCCTGTACATACACACCTGTGCATGCTCTCCCACAGACCTTCATACACACACACACACACACCTGGGCAATGCGCCACACACCTATACACATGACCCAACACACCTGGGCAATGTCCCACACACCTGTATACACGACCCTACTACACACCTGGGCAGTGCCCCACACATCTGTATACACGATCCTACACACCTGGGCAGTGCCCCGCTCGCCTGTAGGAACGTCCCCACACATCTGGGCAGTGCCCCACTCACCTGTAGGCATGTCCTCTCAGGCACCTGGGCATGTTCCCTACACACCTGGGCAGTGCCCCACACACCTGTATACACGACCCTACACACCTGGGCAGTGCCCCACACGCCTGTTGGCACGTCCCCACACATCTGGGCATGCTCCCTACGCACCTGTACAGTGCCACACGCACCTGGGCACACCAGCACTCCCCGAGCCACGCTCACAGGCACAGGGGGACGCCCAGCCACACCCGAGAAGCCCTGGGGGCCCGGAACAGGTGCCTCGGGCATTGGGCAGGGGCAGCCTCGGACCGCGAGTGGGGGCGGCGGGCCACGCACCGTGAGGCGCCGGGCGGCGTCCACCTCGATCATGCCCCGCAGCAGGCTCTGGCAGTCGGGCGGGATGAAGTGCGGCATGTGGAACACGCCCCGCTTGACCTTCTCCAGCAGCTGCCGCAGGTTGTCGTCGTCGAAGGGCAGCGCCCCCTGCCGGCGGGGCGGCGGGGTTCAGAGAGCGCGGGCGGGGGCGGGCCTGGCCACCTCGGGGGCGGGGCCTGGTCATGGGGGCGGGGCCTGGCTGGGAGGGGCGGAGGGCGAGCCGGGGCTTGGCCATGTGGGGCGGGACGGGGGCGGGACGGGGGCGGGCCTGGCCGGGCGGGGTGAGCCGGGACTTGGCTAGGTGGGGCGGGGCCGGGGGCGGGGCTGAGGGCGGGCGGGGGCGGGGCCTGGCCAGGTGGGGCGGGGCCTAGGGTGAGCTGGGGTGGNCTGGGGTGGAGCCTGGTCATGGGGGCGGGGCCTGGCCGGGAGGGGCGGAGGGCGAGCCGGGGCTTGGCCATGTGGGGCGGGACGGGGGCGGGCCTGGCCGGGCGGGGTGAGCCGGGACTTGGCCAGGTGGGGCGGGGCCGGGGCCTGGCGGGGGCGGGGCCGAGGGCGGGCTGGGGCGAGGCCTGGCCAGGTGGGGCGGGGCAGGCTCTGGCCACATCGGGGGCGGGGCCTAGGGTGAGCTGGGGTGGAGCCTGGTCATGGGGGCGGGGCCTGGCCGGGCGGGGCGAGCCGGGGCTTGGCCGGGGGGGGGGGGGGGGGGGCCGGGCCAGGGGGGGCGGGGCCGAGGCGGCGGGCTCACCACCAGCAGGGCGAACAGGATCACGCCGCAGCTCCACACGTCCGCCTTGCGGCCGTCGTACTTCTCCCCCTGCAGACGGCAGTGTCCGGGCGTTGGCGCGCGCAGGGCTCGGGGTCCCAGGGCCCGGGCGGAGGGTCTGGGGGAAGTCGGCCCAGGGCCGGAGAGGGCCGGGGTCTCGCCCAGCGGGCCCAGGGCTGTCTGCGGCTACTCACCCGGATCACCTCCGGGCAGGCGTAGTGGGGGGACCTGAAGGCAAAAGCAGCGAGTGGGTCGGGGACAGGCTGGGGACAGAGGCTCAAGACTTGCAACCAGGCCTGTCCACCTGCCCCGCCTGGACCTGCTCCCACGCCCCTACCACTGCACACGGTGCGCCCAGACCCCCATGGTCCTGTGGGGAGACCGTGCAGGGAGCCTGAGAGCCCATCCGGGCCAGCCCCCACAGCCACGAGTGGACACCAGGAGGCCGGGCGGACCCAGCCTTAACCCAGGCAGGTCAGGAGCCCCCACCCCACTGCACCTGGCCCAGGGGTCCTTCTCCCATTCCCAGGGGTCTGCGCCCCCGACCAGGACTCCACGCCCAGGCGTCCACGCCCACACCCAGGGGTCCGCCCAGCTGTCCAGGCCCTGCAGAGCCCGAGCGGGAGGGCCACTCACCCGCAGCTGGTCTCCAGCAGGCTGTCGCCCACCTGCAGCGACGCCATACCAAAGTCCGCGATCCGAATGTTGTTCTTCTCATCCAGCAGCAGGTTTTCGGGCTTCAGATCCCTGTGGCTGGGGAGGAAGGCCGGGGGCGGGGGGGGCTGACTTGGGCGCCTTGGAAAGGGAGAGCCCTGCCCCTCCCCAAACTCCAACTCACACAGCCGGCCAATGGCAGCCCAGCCTGGTGATGTCATAGGCAGCCAATCACAAGGTGCCTGCCTTGGCCTCTGGACCCGGTCCTAGGGCCAGTTTCCTGGTTGCCCCCGGCCACCCTCAGGAGCACCTGCTCTGGCAGAGGATGACCCCACATGACTGGCGGGACCCCTGTAAATCCCAAGGAGCATGCCACAGCCCTTGGGTGGGCATCTGGCAGAACCTTCCTGAGGCCCCTGGAGGGGCGGCCAAGGACACACTGCCCACCCCAGGGCACAGGCACTGACGGGGCACCCAGGGGAGGGGCGCCTGGGGCAGGGTTCGCACCATATGGAGTGGCTGTGGCAGAAGTCCAGCGCCGAGATGATCTGCCGGAAGAACTTGCGAGCCTCTTTGGGGGTCAGCCTTCCCTTCTTCACCAGGTAGTCAAAGAGCTCCCCGCCGGAAACGTGTTCTAGCACCAGATATCTGCGGGAGACAGGCGGGCATCACTGTGTCCAGCTGTGCGGCAGCCTCCTGCTGCACTGCCCGGCCTCCACCCTGCCGCGGGGCCCAGAGGAGCCCTGGGGACTGGAGCCTTAGAGAAGGGGGGGCCTCAAATGCCCCGGGCTCCTGGGCGGCCCCCTAACGGGCGTCTCGGAAAACAGGCGTTTGCAGAGGCCCTGGGGGAGGCTGGGGCTGTCCCCTAGCAGGACTGGACTAGGGCCGGGCAGTGGCTGGGGACAGCCTTGGCTCTCCGACTGAGCACGGCCAGTGCCCTGGGGCCAAGGGCGGGCATCGTCCTGGCAGCCTCGGGACGCGCCTGGTCTGCAAAGCAAGACCACCTCTCATGCCTTCTGGGCCCCGCACCGAGGCCCGAGGCCCACAGGGCTGCTGTGCAGGGGTCCAAGGTGCAAGGCAGGTGCAGTGTGGCAAGGGGCACTGGGGTCAGGGAGAGGAGGTGTCCGGTGGTGCCTCCCTACAGTGCCCTGCGCTCCCATGAGCTGCCTGTGAGCAGCAGACTGCCGGGCAGCCTCCCTGCCCTGGGGTCTGGCCAGGTGAGGGCGTGCGGGACCAGGGTGTGGGGCCTTGACACTCGGGGTAGCTGTGGGGGCAGAGAGGGGCCCCTGGGTGGGATTCCGGGCAGGAAGGGCCCGAGGCTCAGCGCAGCCCAAATGGCGCCCTGCTGGGTCTGTGCCCGTGGTGGGGGCGGGGCTGCCCGAGACGTGGGGGGGGCCTGGGGCCGGCATCGGGTCCACCCAGCCCTGGCTCCTTCCTGATCCATCCCAGGCTTCTGCTGGCCGAGCCCGTCCACCCACACCCCAGCCCTGCCCTCCACGCTGCAGTCACCCCATGCTGTCCCTGTGGGCAGTGCCTGTCCCGGCCCCTGTCCCCGCCCCAAGCTCCCAGGGCAGCACCAGGACACAGTGAGGTGTACCGCCAGGCCACGGAGCCCAGGAGCAGGGGAGGTGCGGGTGCTGACCCTGCCCTGACCTGTCCTCGTCCCCCACAGCGACGAGGACGGGGGCCTGCCCACAGCCGGGCTATCCCACATCCCTCGTGATCCTCGAACACTGCGTGCCGGGAGCTGGCCCCACAGAAGTGGGGAAACTGAGGTCCAGGAGGCCAAGCTGCTTGCTGGGGCAGCTGGGCATCAAGCCTGGCTGAGTCCCCAGGCAGCCCCCAGGGCAGAGGACCCAGGGCCGGCAGCAGCCCCTGCACTGCCCCTCCCCAGCCCCACATCAGGGGGCCCTGCCCGGCGGGCGACTGCTGCAGTGCCCCCTCCACGAGAGCTGCTGGGGCCCCCACCCCGGCACGGGCAGGTTTCCGCTGGCCCTGCAGCCATGGGGGTGCAGGGCCCAGGCTGGGGTGGGGCACGGTGGGGGGCAGAGCCGATGCTCCTGCCCCTCAACCCCAGGACCCCAGCCCCCCAGCCCTAGGAAGCCCGTCCCCTCCTGGGCGTCCAGCCGGCGGCTCTGCGAGCTCCCACAGAACTGGCCACGGGCCTGGTCCAGGAGTGGGGGCCCCCGTGGCCCGGGCCGGGACCGCCACCTCTCGGTGGCACCCCAGACACGCCCCCCAACCCTGCCAGTGGGGCCGCAGACCCCCCCCAGGCCCGGACTGAGACCCCTGCTCACGGTGGCCCCGCAGATGCGCCCCCCAACCCTGCCAGTGGGGCTGTGGACCCCTGCCCGCCGAGGCCCCTGCCTCCCCGGCTCTCCGGACCCAGCAATACCTACAAATATTTTTTGTTTTCATAAACGTCGTGCAGCTTCAGAACGTGCGGGTGCTCTATGAGCTTCAGGATGGCAATCTCGCGCTCCACCTGGGAGAGACCGGAGGGCGTCACCCACGGGCAGGGGCGGGGGTGGGTGGGCTGCGTGTGGGGCCGCTCGGCTGGTGGGGAGGCAGAGGTGTGAGGGCCGGGGGGCTGGGGCAGGTCAGCTGACACCAGCCCTGGCTGAGGCCCCCCCCACTGGGCCGTGGCTGCAGGGGTGCAGCCCCGAGACTGGGGAGAGCCGGTCTTCAGGCCTCCAGTCAGAGGGCCGGTGGCTGTCCCAGCCCCACGAGGCCGTCCCTGCGCCAGCTGCCCAGGAGCCTAGGCTCAGTCCCTCCCCGCCGTGGGAAGCCCAGGAGAAGGGGTCTAGGCAGACCCCTGGGTGGGTGAGGACACACGCGTGGGGCTCTGCCCCCCCACAGGCCTCCGGCTGGCACTGCACCCCAGGGAGGGGCAGAGGGGCCCAGAGGATGCCCAGTCCTGCTTCTGAGCTGGGCACAGGACAGATGAGCAGCTGTGGCACCTGCACCCCAGGTGCGGCCCCCTTTCCGAGCTGTTCCATGGGCCACGAGGACCCCGGCTCCTCCTCAGAACCTGCCTCTCCCTGGGTCCCCCGTTCGGCCGTCTGACCTACCGCTGCCCCTGTGGCCCCCGTGGCCCCTCCCGTGGCCGGGGTCCGTAAAGACCTAACTGGCTCTCCCTCCCGCCCACCTGCTGCTCCTGCCCACCCAGGCAGCCCCAGCCCTGCGCTTGTGGGAGAAGGAATGAGCCACCGAGAAGGTCCGGGGCCTTAGCCACAGCCTCCGTGATGGGGTCCTCAGCATGCCCCCCTCTGTCCCCTGCCGGGTCCCGGCGACCCAGGCCTGAGCGTGGCCAGGAAGCCGAGGGACTGGGAGCTGGATGCTGCCCCGAGTAAGGGTCAGGCCGCCCTGGGAAGCCCCCCCCACCCGCTGACAGGTCAGGGGGCCCTCAGCTGCCTCCACCGTGCAGGGACTGCCCCGTCCCCAATGGTGGCAACATCCCACGAGGCCAGGCCCCTGGTGGCAGAGGAGAGCAGGGTCCCTGCTTGGCCCTGACGGGAGGGGCCTCCTCTCCGTTCTAACTGGGGGAACCGGCTGCCGGCCTCCCCCTTGTCCTGGCCCCAGCCGGGGCTGCTGCCGTGTGGAGGCAGGAAGGGCGCAGGCAGGGCGGGGCGAGGGGCAGGGACCCCCCCCACCAAGACCCCACGGGACGGGGTGGCAGGAACCCCCAGCTGGCTGGGCGGCGTCTCACCTTCATCAGCACTGACTCGCTGAGCTTCTCGCGGTTGACGATCTTGATGGCAACCTTCTGGCACGTGACGCAGTGGATCCCGAGCTTCACCAGGCCTGCGGGGGGCGGGGGGAGGCCGGGCTCAGACCCACCCCGGCCGCGGCAGCGCCCACCCTGCACCCTGGGGGCTCCGCCTCCTCGGCCGGCCAGCCCTTGGTCGCTGTCTGGGGCAGCTCAGGGCCACCGGCCCCCCTGCCTCGTCCTCCTCCCACGAACCAGCCCTTCGGCCTCCTCGAGCCCCTCCCCCAGGCCTTCAGTGCCCCAGGCCGGGGGGCCAGGGCCAGCCCCTGCCTCGCTCCTGCCCTGTGCCAGGAGGCCGTCCCCACAGGGCCACCCGAGAGAGACCCCCACCTGCAGAGATGTCTTGCCACCTGCCTTCCCTGTGCCACGGCCGGACACCCGCCTCCCCTCCCTTGTGGACCCCGGGCCACCACACCCCACCTGCTGCCGCTGAACCCCACCGGCCTGAGCTGTGGCCTTGGCACTGGGCTCCCGCCCGGGCCTCCTGCTGTCCTCGCCCCCGTGGGGGTCCCACGTGTTTGGGGGCCGTGCTGTCACAGCCTCTGCCCGCGAGGGTCACGAGCGCGCGCGCGCGCACACACACACAGAGCCTGGCCGGGATGGTGCTCGGCCGCAACGGACGTGGGTCCTTCCAGGCCACGCTGGCTCCGTGGGCTACGGGAGCCACGTCTGACTGCAGAAGGCTGCCGTGGCTCCGGGCGGAACCTCACTGCCCCCACTAACGGTGATGCCGGGCACCTTCCTGAGATGCCCACGGCGCGGTTTGCTCTTCGCTCGTTCCCTCCGCACGCTTTCACGCTGGCGTGCGCACCTGTGTGTGCGTCCCCCCAGCGGCCGGCAAGAGCCTTTTGGTGGCACGGGAGCTAATCCTCCGTCACACGCACCTGCAACACGCTCCCCGCCCCGTCGCCGGCCCTGGGCTCTACTCTGCCTCTTGCATTGTTGGGTTCACTGAGGCCCATGCGTCTCTCGCCCATGGTCCCGCCGCCCGGCCAACTGGCCCGGGGCTGGGCTCTTCCCTTCCCACCCCGAGGTGGGTGAGCAGGCCAGGCGGGGGCCAGGACCCTGCGTGGAAGACACATCCCCGCCCCACGCAGATGCCCAGGGATGGGGAGGCCGGGCAGGTGGTCCCGCAGCCCAGCGACACCACCACCACTTCCAGGATGCGCTGCGGCCCCAGCCCAGGGCTGGCACTGGCCCTGCACCACCTCGCCAGGGCACCAGGGCACCTGGGCATGCCAGGAGGCCCCTCCCCAGACAAGAGGCCACCTGCACCCCAGGCCAAGAGGCCCCACCCCAGACAAGGGGACACCTGCACCCCAGGCCAGGAGGCTCCTCCCCAGACAAGGGGACACCTGCACCCCAGCTCAGGAGGCCCCTCCCCAGACAAGAGGCCACCTGCACCCCAGGGCAGGAGGCCCCTCCCCAGACAAGAGGCCACCTGCACCCCAGGCCAGGAGGTGCCTCCCCAGACAAGAGGCCACCTGCACCCCGGGCCAGGAGGCCCCTCCCCAGACAAGAGGACACCTGCACCCCGGGCCAGGGGGCCCCTCCCCAGACAAGAGGACACCTGCACCCCGGGCCAGGAGGCCCCTCCCCAGACAAGAGGCCACCTGCACCCC
>VSMD01128915.1:0-89174 GCA_008750895.1 Mirza zaza
ACTTAGGTGTTGATCAGTTAATACCAATTTGCTGGTGAGTACATGTGGTGCTGGTTTTTCCATTCTTGAGATACTTCACTTAGTAGAATGGGTTCCAGCTCTATCCAGGAATATACAAGAGGTGTTATATCACCATTGTTTCTTAAAGCTGAGTAGTATTCCATGGCATACATATACCACATTTTATTAATCCACTCATGAATTGATGGGCACTTGGGTTGTTTCCACAGATTTGCAATTGTGAATTGTGCTGCTATAAACATTCGAGTGCAGGTGTCTTTTTCATAAAGGGACTTTTGATCATTTGGGTAGATGCCCAGTAGTGGAATTGCTGGATCAAATGGTAGATCTACTTGTATTGCGCTGAGGTATCTCCATATTGCTTCCCACAGAGGTTGAACTAGTTTGCAGTCTCACCAGCAGTGTGGGAGTGTTCCTCTATCTCCACATCCATGCCAGCATTTATTGTTTCGGGACTTTTTGAGGAAGAACATTTTTAAAAAATGAATTTCCCTTCTTCCATCCTCAGTTCAAGTTGTTTTGGTGGAATTACCCTACCCTTCTCTCCTTGCTCCAGGGACATCTCAAGATAGAGAGGTGCAAAGCTGAGGTGAAATACAAAGACACTCCAGGATTTGCAGCAACAACCTGGGGTATCTGACAAGGACAAGGAGCAATACTGGCAAAGCCTTTACTGACATCTTTCCCTTGGCGAGGCTGCTAAAGAAGCACAGCATCACTAAAGAAAACAGCTGAAATTTTCATAGCAGAAAACAAGACCTACCGAGAAACAAAGTCATTGTGATGCTTTCTGAAGCCCTGAAAATTCTCTCATGCTACAGTCTCAATCTGCAGATTTCCTGCAACCCTTAGCTTGTACCTGGTCTTGCTGGTATAGTGATGAGACTCAGGAAGAGAAGCCCAAAATGGCAACATTGACATTTAAGATAGAACAGACTTTGGAAATATAACGCATTTCTTCTCTGCTTCCTCATTTTTGTTATCAAAATGTACCTTTCCAAAAGAGTTCAGAGACCCTGAAAATGTTAGAAAGCAATCTTAAGATTAGCTCAAACCAAAATGCTGTCAACCATTAGAAGTTTCAATGCCAAGACCTGCTTGTGCAGCTAAAATAAAGTGCTTTGCAATAGCACATTTTGCACGTAGTTGATATAATGTGCATTTTGGTGTGCAGGTTTTAAATCTATGCCAAAGCTCTGTTGCCAGACTCATAGTTTCTTCATCACTTATACTGAATAGGAAACTTATTTTTATGACTTCAGTGACAGTAAATAGCATTTTCTTTTTAAGTGCAGTCCAGGAGAAGGTAAAGAATCTTGCAGCTCATGGGAGTGCTAATTGGAGCCAATTATAATTTGATTGACCTGCCTTGCTATTAAAATGATATGCAAAATTTATACTGCCCTTGCAAAATGGAAATTTTCTTTAGTACGAGCTAACTACAGGAAGCCCACCCTTTAATGAATCTAAAGGTGGTGCTTTTGGGTTATAATTCCCACACCAACCTCAGAAGGTAATTCCAGAGAGGGGCTTCTTGGGGTTGCGAATTATACAAAAGAACCTTACAGACAGGGGAATTGTGCAATACAATAGCTGAAAATAATTAAGGGCTAGTAAATAAAGGTGCAGCATCACAACAGCTCTGCCCATTTCTCACTAGGTCTCATTGTGTTTTATGAAAATGTAAACTCCTTCCTTAAGAAATGTCATGGAAGGGGGCTTGACTGTCTTCTTCTTGTGATGTGGGTGATTTTTAAAAGCAGAATAAGATCTCCACTTTCACTGGTAAGTAGAAATGAGGTCATCAGAAGGACATGAAGTCACCCTGCCAAATCACAAGAGGCTTCTTACCAGGGACGACGAATGATTCCCTATGAAGCTGAAGAAATTAATATATAATTTTTCTCTCTCTTACACACACACACACACACACACATACACACACACATAGTACTAATACTTGCCATTTATACTACATCAAATCATCCATCAAAATAAATTAGCCACTTAAAAACTTATTTTAAAAGGAATCTTTACCCTTCCTAACTTTTCTGAATGATAGGTGAAAATAAAAACCAATGCCTTCACCGTAAGTTACATTATAAAGACAGTATAAAGCCACCTGACTTTTAACAAACAGTGGCTATTTAAATATTTTATTATGGAAAGATAGGCAATTATGCCTCAATATCTGAAATAAACATGACAACAAAAATGATGCCCAAAGAAATCAATAATTAAAAGTAATCAAAAGTAATCCCCATACTTTAATCCAAATCAACAAATGCCAATTTCTTTACATGCTAAAGGACATGCTGGAGATTTTAAGCACCCTCAGGTTCGAGTCAAATAGAAATAATAGTTTGCAGACTTTGAGAAAAGTGATTGAAAACAGAGTCTGAAAAACAGTATTTATACTACCTCATGTTTCCCTGCTTGTTATGCTAAATAATAAATATATATGTTTACACATGCATTTCTTCTCTGTCTCCACTATCTTTCCAGTTCTCGTCTATCTTGGCTATACAGATATGTCCAGGAAAAAAATCTACCACTCTACGACTCTGTAGAAATACCTTTCAAAGTCTGAAAATAAATTGCAATGGTGCTTCTTCAATTTTAATAATTTAGCTTAATAAAGAAAACCCTGATGTAAAGAGAAATATACATAAAGGAATATAAGGTTACTGCTCAAATTCAGATTTCAGTTAAAATGCTCATTTGTTCAGTGTTCGACTCTTACAAAAACTTTAAATTTTGTATCTTTATTTGACAAATTATAATTATATATTTTTGTGGGGTATGATCTGATATTTTGATATATGTATACAATGTGAAATGAATAAATCAATATGACATATCCGTGCACACATGCTTAATATTTTGTGGTGAGAACATTAATTATTAATATAATAAGCACACATGCTTATTATTTTGTGGTGAGAACATTTAAAATATACTCAGTAATTCTGACCTATGCAATAAATTATTATTAATTATGGTCACTATTCTATGTTATGCAATAGATCTCAAAAATATATTCCTCCTGTCCAACTGGAATTTTGTGCCCTTTAATCCACATCTCTACATGTCTTATCCCTCACCTCCAGCCTCTGGCAACCACCATTCTACTCTCTTCTTCCATGGGCTTGACCTTTTTACTCATTTTTTATTTTTGTTTATTTATTTTTGATGGTTTAGGACTTTAATATTCTTCACATATTCAACATAAAATACTGACAATAGATAAACAATAGGAGAAAATACTTTCCAGCAGAGATCTAGAACTCAAAGTATCACTGTGGTCAAATGCTACAAAGGAAACAGTGAACAAAAGATAAAGGAGTTTAATAGAGATTTTCAGTTTAACGGCATAATTTTTTTTCTGAAAAAAAGGACAAACCATCCAACCTACCTTCTCTTCTACCTAGGGAAAGAAAAGTAAAAATGAATAAAAAAAACCTTCTAGATCTTGTCCACGAAACGACTTATTAAGGACAGGGGGGCTAAGGAGGGGCACACCTGTTGAGCATGACCTTTTAGACTTGACCTTTTTAGACTCCATATGTAACTGAGATCATGTGGTATTTGTCTTTCTGTGCCTGGCTTATTTCACTTAGCATAAGTGAAATAATTCACTTAGCATAATTATTTCATTTAGCATAGTTCTCCAGGTTCAACAATGTTGTCACAAATGACAGAATTTCCTCCACTTTTAACGTTTAATAGTATTCCATTGTGTACAAATGCCACATTTTATTTCTCCATTCATCCATAAATGGATTCATCAGTTAGGTTGATTCCATATCTTTGCTATTGTGAATAGTGCTGCAATGAAAACGAGAGTGCACGTAGCCCTTCAGAAATCTCTTTCTGATCTTTGATTGTAAGCACTTGTTCTGTTGAAAAATTTATTTATTATAGCCTCCGTATTGCCAGTACTTCATATTTGATCCCTTCCTATCAGTCGTTCCCTCTTTACAGTATACTCCAGGCAATGCAAAAGAATATAATAGTTTCCAGTCAATTAGAGTTTCCTACTTAAAGAAATATCTGAATGTCCCTAATTCAGAGTCTCTTCCACAATTTCTACTACTCTGAAATAAGGAACAGTTAGAGATGACAGTTAACAAGAAAGTCATAGGTTACTCTTATTCTAGAGCCCCTCAAAAGTGATTGCTGTTTATATCATTTGAAAAATGATATAAAGACCTTTTGATCTAAAACTATTTTCTAGTAGGAGCTCTGTCCTTGCTACTAAAATGGGTTTTCCTTACTCCTATTTTATTTTTCAACATTCCACCTATATTAACTAGCTTACCATTTTAAGTAACAGGTGTGTGCTGAGTTGGCCAATGAGAGAAGATCAGTAAGAACAAACGAGAAGCATTGGATGCAAGGCATGTCAAAGCAACATTTTAACTATGGTATTCTTCATTGTCATTTTCAAAATTGTAGAACAGAAGTCCATTGAGGCAGGTAGAGTTAAAGAAATAAAAAGTAAATGTGTCCTAATTCAACTTAAAGTCAGCAGCTCCACTAATTTTTGCTTCAGGCAGAAAAGTTTCAAATTCAAGTCATAATCCTCAATTTGTAAAAAGAGCATTGGCCTTTTAAACCAACCCAAATATTTAATATAATGTAAATATGATGGTTTTATTTATAGTTGTTCCTAAACTGTAGTAAAGTTTATGTTTACTACTTCCATAAATTTTTCCTTTTACATTTTTTCATAAGAAAAATATAGCAAACTTACAATAGAAGTTGTAAGAAGATCACTGCTCTTTTTTTTTTTTTGCTCTAAATATATTGACCTGAAACAATACAAAGAAATGCAACATATCCACCTGCTCCCTCTTTTAAACATTTCTGTATGAAGTGATTCTAATAAAGGAAACGGTCTTCTTGTGAACAATAAAAAAACCCCAAAATACAACAATAACAAAAAAAAATAGCAATCATCTTCGTATTCTTTAGCCAACAGGATAAAATGCTTTTCTTCCTAAGAAACAAATACGTCGATCTGTAGTAGAAGAGTATTAGATTCTGCCTTGATCAAAGTCAAGAATAAATTTACCTAGAAATTCTAATCTGTTTGACACAAATGTTCATTGATCCTTTTTCAACTGGAAGAATACTGAACTTTATTCCTTCACCTACGAATTCAATATCACATCTTCAATGTATTCTCCTTAACAATATTAAATTTTTGTTTTACAAATCAAATCATCTTAAACAAGTTGTCCTGCTGATTTATCCTGTTTACTTTGATTCTTTTATGTAATATTATCTGAGGTGATACGAAGATCTCTTCTTTTCTGTCAATTACATTTTGGCAGTTGCTATTTGGTTATAAGTGAAGGCAATACATCTAGTTTAGTTACCCTGTGGGACTTAAGTCCTCTGTTTTTGGACACTTTTTCTGTCTTTTCTGAGACCATATGTTGTATAGGGCTCTGGGAATTATTGAAATGCTCATATTTGTTTTTGTACCACATTTTATCTCAGCAACATATCTTCTGGGAAATTTATGGGCGTGTTTATTTCTTTCATCCTTTTATTTTATTAATTCAATTAGTTGACTTTCCAATGGCATGCAATATAGGGCCTTTCTAGTTTCCAGTTTGCATGTGTTAAATCAGAATATGTAGAGTGCCATGTTTTAGATCACGCAATCTCATAGCTATATTTTATTTTAGTCACTCATAGATACTTATCATACTTGGGCTCTGATAAAAATAATAAATTTTATCACTTCTTTTTAGGAAAAGATTTTGAAATGAAAATTAAAGAATCTGCTTTTACACTATTTGGTCCTCAGAGGAAATGTGAATGAAGGCAATGAGAACAGTCTTAGGAATAAAGATTTGATCATTATTCTCTAGGGTATCAGATGACCTTTAATGGTGGCAGGTAGACAGAACATGGAACATCTCTCCAAATTTCTTTTTGGCTTCTTATATATGAAGATATGAAGGGAAGTTCCTCTATCACCTAACAAGGAAAAACAACAAAGATAATGTGGATAACAGAAATTCAGAGAGTGCAAAATGCTGCTTAAGGACATACCAGTGTTTAACTGAGATATTTCTCTGACATATCTTTTTTTTTTCCTTTCATTTCATCATATTATGGAAGTACAAATATTGTTAGGGTTACAAATATTGCCCCTGCCCCCTCCCTCCGTCCGATATGACCAATCCCCTGGTGGTGTGCATCATACACGTTATGGAACCATACACCCCTTTCCTCCTCCCCACACCTGCCTGCCCACCACCTGTTAAAAAGTTTCTTGATTTTTTTTTTTTAGCATTTTGGTTACATTGTATATCTTTGCCTCTTCCTAAGAAGGGTTAGAGGTATGCCCTCCCCCTCTATATTGCTCATTCCACCCTTAAGGTTGGGTCCCCCCCCCACACCGAATCTCTGGTGAGCATTGCCACCATTTGAAAACCAAAGTTTAAATCAGTCAGTAACAATTTGATGGCGTGTAAATGTGGAGCCCATTTTCCATGTCTTGTGTTGCCTCACTTTGGATAACGGGCTTAAGCTTAATCCAGGATAGCATAAATGGTGCTAGCTCACTGTCATTTCTTAGGATTGAGTAATATTCCATTGTGAGCATATACCTCATTTTAGTTATCCACTCATGAATTGATGGGCACTTGGGTTGTTTCCATGACCGTGCAATAGTGAATTGTGCTGCTATAAACATTCGGGTGCAGATGTCTTTATAATAGAATGTCTTATGCTCTTTTGGGTAGATGCCTAACAATGCTATTGCAGGGTCAAATGGTATTTCTATTTTTAGCTGTTTGAGGTATCTCTAAATTCTTTTCCACAAAGGCTGTACTAATTTGCAGTCCCACCAGCAGTGTAGGAGTGTTCCTGTCTCTCCGCATCCTCGCCAGCATTTGTTGTTTTGGGTTCTCTTGATATAGGCCATTCTTACTGGGGTTAGGTGGTATCTCATTGTGGTTTTGATTTGCATTTCTCTAATAATTAGAGAAGTTGAGCATTTCTTTATATGTTTGCATGACATTATTCTGTCTTCTTTGGAGAAGTTTCTTTTCATTTCCGTCTGACATATCTTAAAACAACCTGAAAGAAGCTTTTTGGGGCATCTTTCGAAGAAGGAAAGAGCTCTGCATTGGAGCCATGGGATTTGAGGTTTAGAATTGTTTTTGTTCTCTAGGTAAGTACCTTTGGTAAATTCACTTCAACTCTCTGGTCTCAGCTTTTTCTCTTACCGGAAAAAATGAGAAAGTTGCATGAGCTAGCCCTGGTTGCCAGCCTGTGGGATGTGGATTCTTTGGGGATTGTGGACTTGCCATAAGGACTGCAGAATCCATAAGAATCCATATGCATGTTGTGGCTGATGGAGAGACTGAACAAATTCCATGTTACATAATAGCTATGTAGGTCCCGCTATTTAAAATGTGTGAGCAAGACTGTGATTAACAAAAATATACTGTCAGTTAAAAAGTGCTACTGAATTGGTTGTAACTTTTGGGTCTTATGTATTTTCTCTCTCAAAAATACAAGAAACAACACAAACAGCTGAGTTCTTGCTGTGAGCCAGATATTGATCTTAGCAACTTATACATACTCACTTATTTATTCCTCACAAAAGTCTATGAAGAAATGACTAGGATTAAGTAAGACAATGCAGGAAGGCCCATGTAATATAGTTAGAAGGATCTGAGTCCAGAGAGTGTGGGTCAGAGCCTAAATCACAACTAAGCAGGGCTGTCTTCTGCATGGAGCTAGTCAGTTAAGTTAGTAATCATAACATTCATGACAGTTAAAATGAATTAATGGATTCAAATGGGTTGTGGACTACTGCTGTTTAAGATCTCTTCTATCCCTTAAAATATTAAATCTCCTTCACAATTTTCACTTTTTATACAAGACAGTCTAGGGTAGTACTTAAAAACATAAGTATCAGCCAAACCAAACACGAATAAACCAAAAAACGACACTAAAAAACTACAACTAGGACCTAACCCTACTTCTGGTACCTACTAGCTCTGTAAGCCAGAGTAAGTTTCTTTTCCTCTCTATGCTTCAGTGTCTTTGTTTGCAGAATTAAGATAATAATAGTACCTACTTCATAGGTTTGTTGTGTGGATTAAATAAGAAAATGCATACCGGCACGCACAACAAATGGTAAATGTGCAATAAATGTTAATGATTAGTGCTCTTGTTTTTGCTGTTGTTTTGGTCTTGTGTGGTAGTTCTCAGCAGGGATCCTACAGAGAAGCTAAATACTCAAAATGTAGGCTTTGTGGGCGAAGCAGAGAACCTGGGATGAGTAACACATACATTGCAGTTGAATCAGCCCTCCACAATTCAAATAGAGAAGAACCTCTGATGTAGGAGCAGACAAAACCAACCCAAGGAGCTCAGGATACTAGTCGTAGGTGGTGAGTCAAGAAGGTGTCAAACAAGTTTGCTATGCTTTGTTGATAGTGAGAAGCTCTAAAGTGATCATCTGTGGAGACATGTGACTCTTATGACTAATTAGGTTGAACAGTAGGAGGCTGTTTTTAATGTATTTTGGTGCATTGTGGGGCGATGCTGAGATAAACACTACTGGTTATCTAGTTATTATATTTATATATATTAATAGATTGGGAACATGGCAAGAATAAACTTTCATCAAAACAACTGACTAAACAGTAGATACAGACAGAGCAAAATGAATGATGCAAAAAAAGCAGAATTAAAATATTTTAATATTTATTAAATTTACATTATTTTTAGTATATTATATTTATTTTATATTATTTTAACATTTATATTCATTTTAATATTAACATAAGCCAATGTAAATGTTCTGGAAAGAAACGGCTAGGTGTCTCTTGACTAGAAAGATAAAGGGACTGAACTTTGATTCTGACAAATACTTAAAATGCAGGGATGACAAAATATAGCAACCTTTCTGCTAAATTAATGTGGCAGAGCTAAGTTTGCCACAGAGGCAGGGGTCATGGTACAGGTGGTAAGGAACGTGCTAGGGAGTGGGTGGGTAGCTCTGCTAGCAACGATTTTGAGTACTATGAAAATATTTCCAAATGGGAATAATCATTTCTAAATGTCAGTTGACTGTCTCTAATCTTAAGTCATGGAAACACCTCTCGTCATACCCCTAGGAAGCCTGTGAGAGCTTGCTTTGCCTTAAAATCAGAACAGATGTTCATTAAATGCTCATCTTTATGCCATTGCTTTGGATGGTGTCCAGATATTAAGAGGAAATGAAAGAAAAGTCCCCATTCGACTTAACTTTTGAACCTTGATGATGACATACGACACAAGGTGGGAAAAGAAACTTAATTTATATTTAACATTCAAACATCATGCACATAAAATGGGACCCTGGTAATTAAAAATCTCCTCTTCTTTTCTGTAGTTGATGAATTTCATCCTGGGTTAAAGGGGAAATGTTTAAAGGCAAACGATCAGCCCAAAGTAGCCTCCCTGGCTGCTGGCTGAGGCATGAGGGTCTAGCACTGGCTCTCTGAACAGCCAGACAGGAGCCCACTGCGGTGCCAAGATGGTGTTTGATAAATATAATTTCATAGAATTAAAATAATCCTAGTGTTTCTCAAAAGGTGGGCACCTAACACAGCCAAAAATTTAAAAAAGTGAATGACAAATATAAAAGGGACATGAATTTAAATAAAAGTCTATACTTTAAATATTTATTGAGAACCTAATATATCAGAAGTTTACTGGGCATATAAAACATCCTGGAAATATTAATTACATAATTCTTGTGAACAGACACACTCAAATTGAGTGGCTTTCAAATCACGGATTTTAGAATTTCAAGTGTTTTAGATATGACTCAAAAACTCAGTGTAAGAAAAATTATAGTGAGTGAGTACACAGAGGTTTTCATAACTTTTTTAAAAAATGAAAAGAAACAAAGAAGCACAGAAAATAGCTCTTAAAAATCCAGTAATATATTTATTTTTATATTAAAAAAAAAAACTTTCCTACCAAAAAAAATCTATAAAATACATCCCAGTGATTACATTTATTTTAACAAGTATTTCCTGATAAGTTATAGTCCAAGAAACAGCTAAAATGATCTTTGGATACACAATATACCTTACCCTTTTATCTTCACGGGGCATCCCACAAAATTATCTACAAGCGCACCAGCAAAAGAAAATTGACTGGCCTTTACCACTTCAACAAAGAAATCCCTTATAGTCCTCACAACAGGAAGTCCCAAATAAAATCAGGGAAATCAATTGTTTAAAGATTCACTATTTACTTAATATTTATTTAAAAGGACAGCTAGTCCACCAGAGTTTATTTTTCATCTCTTATGTTAGTTACCACATTTTAATTTGATTATTAAAGCTAATTCCTGCTGGGTTTTGTATTAGAGATCAATACATGTACTCTTGGCATTTGTCCTACGCGACTGATTAATTTTGCAGTTTGGATTCACACAGGCAGCACGCAGCTTCAGCTGACTTAGTGTCTAAGCTACTGAGAGGAGAAATTGAGGTATTTAAAATAGAATTTTAATTATTAAAAACTACTGATGCTTATCTCTCAAATACTGTGTATTGGAGAACATAGTTATAGGCAAACTTTATGAAATTACACTGGCTTTTGTATTTTCAGAAAGACCAAATTAAATTAAAATCACCCTGATCTGGTCACTGAATGAATAAGTTGGAGGGATTTTGGAAGTTATTCTAACACATTGCTCAGTAAGTACGAGCTTTCTGGTTACATGAGAGAAAACAGATTATCCTCCCTTTCTTATGGGAAGATTATGTCTGACTCTTATAGAATTCTACTTAAAAACCATTTTACAGAAACAAACATGATAAATAAAAACAATTCACAAAAGGGCCGTGTCTTATTTTGGGGCTTTGTATGCTATACTTTGAAAAGTGCTATATACTATTAAGAAGAGTGTTTTATATTAGTAATAATAACAACAATAATATAGTAATAGCAGTAATAGCTAATACTTCATGTGAATTCACTTTGTGCCAGGTATTATGTTACTGCACATTAATATCTCCTTTAATTTTCACACCATCCCAGGTGGTAGGAGGTATTTTCCTCATTTTACTGATGAGAGCACTGAGGCCCGTAAAGGTTAAATCAGATCTCACACACCATAAGTAAGGGAAGCAAGGTTTGAACCCAGCCTGAGTCCTAAGTTTCTGCTCCTAAAATCTAAGCAGTTGTACACTCTCTCACTCTGACTTGCCATCATTATCCCTTCTCCTTCCTAAATCCAAGCTCTATTCCATATGCCAAAGATATAAGAGAAAAATGAAGGCCTAAAGTTTAGATCCCAAACCTAATGGCTTGGATGGAAGCCTTTTTATTCTCTCTATAAATAAATAATGAGCTCCTGAAAGACAAAACTAAGATTCTTGGGAACACACAATATGACAATTTGTAGGAGTCAACACTAACCCTTTGCCTGTCTTCAGATCTCCTCTTTTAGACTTATCCCTGATTCACACGCCTCCCTCACCTCTCACTGTAGTTGAATGGTACAGGGAATTAGGTGCAATGATCTTCAAAAAGTACTCTATGAACCATCAAGAACAAAAGTGTCATTTATAAGCTGAGTGATCTCATCAAGGAGCCTTACCCCAACCGTCGACTTAGACCTGGATCCCCACATCCCGCCATATTTGACCTGGGTGGAGTTGAGGCACAGAATATGGGCTTTTGTTAAAGCGTTGACTAAATAGAAGAAAAATGTTAAACATCCCTAATAGCATGCTGTTTCATACTTTATCTCTTTGCTGAGAGTCTACATTTTTCTTTTTTTAAAAAAAGGCTATTTCATGCCAGAATAATTGGCTCTGATTCCACAGTTCTCTATGTCAATGTTCTTCCTTCCAACAGCCCCCAGACAGAGCTTTGAGCTGCACTGGGGGAAAAAAAAATCAAGAAATAGACAACCCATTTGGAAGCTCTACAACACAGTCTGAAAGGCAGGCATTACAAAGCAGAAGTCACTGACAAAAAGTTGTCTTCCCTCAGAAAATGGTATACTGTCACTATCATCATGGGCAAACCAGCCACAGTTATTTAAATGCCTACTTCACACTTAACAGATGCTTCCCCAACACAAATTACACCATTATAAATGTGGTAATGAAATAACAATAAAAGTCAGATTTAGCGGTGTTCAGACAAATGGGTAAAAATATAACTGGGCAATCAGAATTATGATACAAAGGTTAATTTAGGTGAAAAGATAGAATGAAAAAGGCACAGCATACTTTGAAAGAATTTTCTTTTACATTTATTAGTTTCTCTGCCACTACTCTATTTATCAAAGTATAATAAGAACCCATCGCTGGTCATGAATTACGGGAGATGTGTCTTGCCAGAGGAATTAAACACATAACAGCCTGTAATATGAATGAAGGTGTTTTAATAACTTTGAGTTTGGCAGCCCAATAAAACATGATGATCATCTTGAGATTTATGCTGAAGTTAGCAGCCTTGCTTAATAGAAACAGGCTCCACCTGAATAATCTATGCTTTGCCTAATTACATGCTTCCTCCTTAAAATGGGATTTTTCAGATTAAAGAAGATAGAGAGTATTATACTATCTACAAAGGAAAAACATTGCTAATAATGTGGACTGTCTGTAACTCGCAAATATCTGTTTACTATGTAGGGAGACAGCAGGAAGTCGTGTTCAAGAGCAGGGGCTCTGAAATGGCTCTATTGCTTCTCAACTATATGACCTTGAGCAAGATATTTACTCCCTCTGAGTTTGCGTCCCCAACTGTAAAATGGGGAAAATAATGGGGCTATTATGAAGATTAAATAACTTTATAAATGTAAAGTGCATCTCTGTGGCCCACATTAAATGCTCAATAAATGTTCATCATTATTATTTTGCACTCTCATACTTAGATTCATAAGTAAGACATTACCTTCTAATTTCTACGAGAACTGCTAAGCAACTTGACTCATGTAAGAAGAAGAGAGAGGGCCTGGGATGAAAAACAGCATGTGAGAATTAATTTTAAAAAGTGGAAGAAGAGGGAATAGGAGGGAAGCGGAAGTGAACGAAGGAGAGAGGGAAGAGAAGAAGAACAGGTAAGAGAGCATGTAAACTAGGTTCTATGAATGTGAAATATTTAATTCAGGGGCATTAATTAAAGAGGGTTACTCCAACAGAGAGAGGGCATGCTTAGGCAAAGCAGGGGTATTGAAGAAGTAAATTAGAAGTGACAAGAGAAGTGTTCTACTTGGTCTGCTTACACTTCCTGCTTCCCTCTCCACCTTTCTTTCCTTCCTCATTTTTGTCTTTTCTTTTCTTTTCTTTTCCTTTCTTCCCTCACTCCCTCTATTCTACCTTCTTCCTTTTTTATTTTTCCTTCCTCCTTTCATTCAACCAACAGACATCTATTCAGCCATTACTAAGCCTGTGCAACTATCATCATCCAGGTCAAGGTCTAGAACATTCCCAGCAATTTGGTTTATGTATTTCAGATTTTCATAAATCACCTCATGTTATATATCCAATTCTCCATCCTAATTTTTTTTCTCCAGGTCCTATTTTAAGAAGATTTATCCATACTGCACCTTTACCTGTGGCTTCTAACCTCTGTACAATGCTCCATGAGGTGCATCCACTACATTTACTTATCCTTTCTCCCAGTAATGGACTCCAAGTTTGCTTCGAACATGCCAACAGTCCAAATAATTTGAAGAGAGGAACATCTTCAAACATGAACCCTTACTGAGCTATGTTAGAATTTTTTATTTTTTCCTAATACATGACTAGGAACAGAAAGACAGTCTGAGTCTATGGGAACAATAATTTGACTAACCAGTACAAGGCTGTGTGCTAGAATGAGCATCATGACCTACTGCCAGGCAACAGTGCAGATCTGATTGTTGTTCTATAACTGTGTATGCTCTGCTATCTCATAATTGTGAAAATCTGTTCACATAATTCCAAAACTTTTTAATTTCCTTCTCTTAAACTCGCTCTCCCTTCATTGACACATTTTTTTTAAAGCCTGTGGTCCTCCCTTTCTTGATGATTTGCAAGGGGAGTATTATTAAGGTGATAACACTTAAGCCAAAATGTGATTATCAGGGAGGAGCAGACCTTGAAAAGACCTGGGAGTTCCAGTATGTGCGAACATCTAGGACAAATGCCCCCACAGGCAGGGACGAGGCTGCCAGGTAGAAGGAACAGGAAAGACAGCCAGTGTGGTTGGAACACAGTGGGAAATAAGAAAAGTGGTATAGACAAGGTCAGAGAGTAAGGAAAGGCTAGACAGAGTTCTGTGATTCCAAATCCACCAGAGTGCAACCCTGTTCCATTTGCAGAATTTTGTAATGTTGAACCTGACCTTTTACCATCCGTCAATGAATAGAGAATGACAAGCACAACTGTAGCTGATATACTTCTGAGAGTTTAATAGCAATAAAGGTAGATCAACCATTGTGATTCAAAGCACTTAGAGCATCATAAAAGTACATTCTATAAAAATCTCAATAACAAAAAGGTAAAACACTAGGTATTAGGTAGAGAAGATACTGTGTAGCAGAATAAGACATCACTAAGAGAACTCAGAAAATTGCCTATTCCTCATGGGAAAGACCAAAAAGAATAATAATAACAACAAACTTATCCAATTAGAGCAGTCTGTGGAGATGTTCATCTCAAATTAATATAGAAATGAATCTGTACAAGATAAGGGATTTTGAGATTTAAATTTATGGACAAAACGGTTCTCGCTTATTAAGTCAAAAATTCAAAGGGTAGTAAGTCAATAGCTACAAAATTGTAGAAATAAATAGATTGCATCTTATTAGTGGAAATAATATATAGTGAGTCTCAGTAAAATATATGCACTTTCTAGGTACTAATTAATCATAAAGTCATAGAAAAATAATGTGATTTTGAAGCAATGTATTATAAAGCTATTGAAGAAAAGAAGTATGAGACTTAATTTTAATCCAGTATAGAGCAAAACGTTAAAAGATCTGTCATTTGAGTGACATCAAGGAGTGTCCATTTAATTGGGGAATGTGATATCCAATTTCAATTTGTCTCTCTGATTAATAGTAAAAAGTCATTATGAAGATGATGATTGTTATCTAAATTTTCTATGAAAAGAAAAACGGAAGGAAAAACAAATACCAAGGAAAGTGTATTTATGTTTATCTAGGGATATATAAAAATTTTCAAGTGTTAAAAGGAAAGTTAATCTCTCTTTGTAAAGTCATTTGATTCAAAAAGACGGTGTAAAATGAACAAAGCTAGAGGAAGGCTTTTAAGGCTTTGAAACAACCTTCACAAATAAGAAAACCACTGGTTTCTTTCAACTCTTTTATTAGTGGCTTTTAATTTTAAAAGATGATAGGATTTTAATCACTCTTTGGTACTCTGCTGTGATGATAAGCAATTTGATGTGCATGGAAGCGCTTTGAATTCATAGAAAAGAAGATTCGATAAATACGGATTCTCGTTATTTCACATAAATATATGAAAAATGTTTCATGTGCAATGAAAATGAAATACATATGAACAAATAAATAAGATAAAATGCAAATAGTGTCAATTAATATAATGGCTTTAAAAAATTGTAATTAACTGAGTGGCCTGAAAAGTGTAGATTAGATACTTGCTTACACTCGCCTGGACTATTTGTTGCTTCCCTGTAAACTGTTTTAAGTCCTTTGCGTTTCTTCCACCAAGCACTGCAGGACAGGAACATTGTCCTCATCTCTGCGTTCCCTGAGTACAGAATGCAAGAATCCATGCAATCACACCAGCCTACTCCATCAGCAGCTGAGAGCATCACACATGCTTTGGAGAACACAACCAAGACTGACCTGATTCGGCTAATCTGTAAATACCTTAAACAGTGGGCCCCAACCCTTTTGGCACCAGGAACACTGGTTTCATGGAAGACAATTTTTCCATGGGCAGTGGGGGGTGGCTGGGCGGGGAGGCAGAGCTCAAGGCGGTGATGTGAGTGGCAGGGAGTGCCCGTAAATACAGATGAAGCCTCACTTGCTCACCCCACCCCTCCCCCAACCTCCCAAGGAGTGGCAGGGTTTCTAAGTTTTACCGAAGATAAATTTTGCCTTCACAGTGGGGGAGTGGCGGGCAAGATCGGGCAGTGACGCACGGGCCCCATTCCTAACAGGCCACCGACTGGTACCCAACTGGAAAGACCCTGAGATTAGAGCAAGACAGCAAGGCAGACAGGAGTGTGGTTGGTTTCCAATGCGTACACATTTATAAAGCACTTGTGATAGTGCCTGGCAATGCGTATACGTGCCTGATTTTTAACACACTAACTGCCACACTAGAAAAAAAAAAAAATATTTTTTCCCTTGGGGCCACAGTGTTTTATTACAGAAATAGAAAAAAAAACTTTGAAAACAAAGTCATCCTTTCTAACTTAATGAAAAATTTGTTATTTCTTATTGTTTTCTGTGTGTGAGTTATATGCAACTTGAAAAATAGTTCTCACGGCTCCCAAGGTGAAGAGACGTGTGAGTTACAGATGCTTCATGGCGCCCCGGGCTCAAAACTAGCATGAATTAGATACAACTCACATGGCAGTTAATGTGTTAAAAAATACAATCCAGGTTGTGCCGGCTATTAAAGACAGTCAACCTGGGCAAACTTATTGTATTACTCTGAGCCTGAATTTCCTTATCTCTGAGAAATCAGATAATAATACTCCTTACTTCACAGGGTTTTTGTCAGAGGTAAAATGGGAAACTGAAAAGTATTTAGCAGGCAGGTTTTCAAGAGACATTACAGGCATACCTTGTTCTATTGTCCACAACATCAGAAAGGTATTAAAGATCACTAGGTAAGGGTGAAACAGAAGCAACTGTTTAGTCTGTGGGTCCTATCTGTGTGGTTTCCCTCACTGCAATTTATTTTCATGACATCACATGGTTTGTAATTCTTTCTCACATATGCCTCTGGCCCTTATTAGACTATGACCAGCATGAAGGCAACTTATTTATTATATCTTCATTGTCTTATCATCTCTGTATCCTTTGCACCCAGCACAGAATGTGTGTAAAGTAAATGCTTGGTGAATTAAAAGATATTGGGAGAATCTCAAAACAAAACAAAACAAATAAAACAACAACAACAACAAAAATATGATTAGTATGCTTATTAACACCTGGCCGTATCATACAAATTAAATGGTTAGACTCTTTTGGATGAAGTTTCATAACTGGGTCTCAAAATCATTAAAAATAAATTTCTGAGTGATGCGTCTAATTAAAATTTGTCAGTAAACTTTACACAAAGAAAAAATTCTCCAAATTAACATAAGGCCCTTTCTTCTCCTTCAAAGATCTCATTACTTTTACTTTTAACTTCCACATTTGTTTATCTTCAAACAGGAGGTGTTCTTAATAACCTCCATTTAACAGATGGGAACACTGAAGTTCAGAGCTGCTGTTAAATTGCTTTCTCAAAGAAGAACACCATCCCAGTTGGGGTCATGATAGAAGTCTTGCATCTTCCATTACTCTTTCAATTAGAATCTGTTTCCTAGTCATTAACACATTTCTTTAGCCTGCAAAATAATCATCTTTTGTAGAGCTTCCGTGTGGGAAATTTCCACTTGAGAAAGACTTATTTCAGAAAGTTTTATACTAACATGCATTGGCAGAACATTGTGAAAATCATTTTGCCATTTAAGGTTTAAATGTGTAATTGTGAACAATCTCCTGCAACTATGGCAACACGACACGTCCCTCTCTAGTTGTTTACTTTTAAGGAATTAGAGAACTATTTATGGATTAAGATTACCACATGCTATACCAAGTGACCTTTACAAAGGATGCAATAAAAACTCTGGGTATTCAGCTTTAGAAATTAGTGCTAATAATTACTCCGGCTTACATAGGTACATATTAATACATGAACATTTCAGCTCTTGGGAAACATTTATAAGAATCTGGAAATAACTATGATACCTTAAGGATTGATTTGCACACCAAAGGAAATTTTAACATAGTATTTATGTTTGCATAAATTTGTGGGTCAGTGTTTAATATCAGTTAGGGGATCAAAGCAAAGAAGGATTCCCTATATCTTGGCTTTAAAATAAGAACATATTCATAATTTTCACTACTTCTATAAAAGATATTAATGCTTGTGTAAGATGAGGAGAGCAGAAAAACTCAAGAGGGATAAACTTGTGGCTTTATAATGAAGAAATGCTTCTTAAGTGACAGGTTCCACATGCCTGGCTACTATGAAACAACTCAAGTTATTAATGAAAATGCCCAGAAAAAAGGTTTTAATGCATTCTGGTTCCCCCAATTAGTAGGCTCCAATTTAATTCTAATCTTAAAACTCAATCACTCACAAGATGAGTTCATATTTAACCACAGTTTTTTAACTGTTCATATGAAAAAAGAGATTCAAACTGTCCTTACTGTAATTAAACTAGTTTTCATAAAAGCATGTACACAAGATAAAAAAAGGAATTGGAAAACAGAATTTACTGAAAACTTTTTTTTTTTTTTAATCAACTCAGCTCCAAGCCACAGGGCTCTAATCCCTCTAGTTGAATTTGCACATTTTCCACTCATATTCTTACTCATTCTCTCTCCTCTCTCTCTCTCTCTCTCTCTCTCTCTCTCTCTCACACACACACACACACACACACAGTTTTCTGAAACAAGCTGATTGAAGGGCGTAATGAAACATTAAAAAAAATAGTGCTTGTAAGAATCATTCAACAATGTATGAGATACTTTTTTCTCTCAGTAAAGTGAGTATGAGGAACACAATTTAACTCTTACAGCATAAGCACTGAGCAACACAGTGCAACATAGGCTGTTGAGCTAATGCCAGGAGATGCTAAGGGGAGCCCAGGTGCTAGGGAGGTGAGAACATTCTGATGATGACTGCTCCCAACCCCCACATTTCCCCATTCTCTCACCTTTGCATGGCCCCTCACTCTCTGATACACAGTGAATCATTTCTCCAAAATAACCGTTCTTCTAACCGTTCTTATCTTTCTCTAATAATCCAACTTTTCTATCTGCGATTATTTTCTACTTACGTTAAGCAACAGGCTTTGGCTGAGAGACACTGAAGAATGAGGCCCATCATCTCCTAAAAATAAACTTTGCAAAAGATACATGATCTTCTGTGTTTCTTCGACCAGAGGACATGCTTCCTAGGAGTAGATGCCTAAGGTATGTCAGACTCTGGGGTTCACACTGAGCATGTTCCTGGGGATTCGATTTTACCACATGGATATATTATGGGATAGAATGCAAAGACTGCACAAATCTTCAAAGTGAGACACGAAACTTTACAGGAAATTTGGCTTATGGCTGCTGTCCTACAGCTATGTCCCAGAACCCCCTACAGTCTGTGTTTTTCTCTTCTCTTCCCAGTGAAAAAATATGGAAGCACTGTTTAAAGCATGGATATGAAACTATGTCATGAATAGATGAGGTGTCTAATAATCTATAATAGCTTGGGCTTTTAACGATAGGTCATTTTGTTCTAATAACAGCCCACCAATGAAACCTCATCTAAGGTCATGAAACTTTAAATCTTTGGAACTCCCTAATTTCTATCTGTCTCATTTAGAAGCATTCCTTTTCCTCTTTATTCTATATCATAAATCAAATGTGATTAATCTTTATGACAGAAAGCTTCTATAGCATGCTACCTTGAATACAGTAGGCAGCAAATAACACTGTAAACATTGCAGTGGGCACCTGGCATCTGTTTATTGAGTGTCAGCTATATACTAAGCATTTTTCTTGGCTGTGAGGCTAGAGAGCTGAAAAATTTAGCAATAGCCCTAACTCATGTGGAGATAGATTCTAACTGTGGTGGTAAAGGGTTAACAACTTTTAAAATACACAAAATAAATAAGCAATAAAATGGATGAAAATGATAAATGCTATGAATAAAATAAACGCAGGTGATGGGATAGCAACTGGGAGTGCAGGTTATTGCAGTTTCAGGAATAAGGACATCTCAGCTCAGCACACAATGGCCAGGAGCAGTCAGCCACGCAAAGATTCAAAGGCGAATTTTCCAGGAAGAGGGAACAGCCAGTGCAAGAGCCCTAAGGCTGGACATGGAGCACTGAGTATTGGGAGGAGCAAGAGGACAATGAGGCTGAGTAATCTGAAGGGATAGAGTAGTAGAATGAGAGGATATTATAAGGCCGGTTGAGTCCAGATGTTGTGGGCCTTGTGGGCAGGATAAGGAATTTGGACTTGACTTAACCTGTGGTAACCAGCTGCTGAAGTGTTGTAAGCAAGAAAGTGATATGATTGGATTTACATCTTAAAACTATAATTCTGATTATGATGCATAGGATGACCACCAAAGGAAACTTGAGTAGAAATAGAAAACCTGATAGGAGACTCCTCAAGAGATCAAGAATGGCAGTTTCAATCAAACTTAGTGAATCGCAAAAGTGTGCGATATATATATATATATTTTTTCAAGAATGTGATCTGAAAGACTAAAATACATGCCCCTTTATCGACTAAGATGGACCCTAAGGTTAAGGAGACAAAATTCACTTATGGGACAAGAGTTCAAGGCTCTGCTGGCATGGCAACTTCCTAAATTCCTATGGCTGCAGGAAAAACCACACCCTTGCTATGCTACCTAACAACAAGAGCTATCAGGAAAATTGTCAGACCCTTCCAAACTCTGATTCACAAGCCAGACCACTACAACTCTGAAAGGACACAGGACTTGTCTTACAAACATTCTTTTCTGATAAGCAACTATAGACCACAAGCCAGTTTCAGCCAGCTTACAGAAGACTGTGCACAAACTGAGGCATAAAACTCAAACTAGTTTTTCCCTCTTCAAAGAGAGAGCAACTGTGATCCACACTGGAGACTAACTCTTCCCAGTTTGCAAACTGATATCACCAATGAAGCTCTTCTTCCTACTGTTTAGCCATCCTGGTAGCCTTCTGGAGGACAAGCATTGCTGACAGAATATGAAGCTGGACGACAAGCATTGCTAACAGAATATGAAGTGGAAGGACAAAAGAAGAATACAGCTCACGTGATATTTACATGTCAAGGTGCTTCACATGCATTTTCTCAATTCTCATAACAACTTCTGGAGTTAAGAGGTTGATGATTATCCCTTTTCAAAGGTCTCAAAGCACTAGGTGGTTGAGTCAGGATTTAAACCAGAATTTGGATTCCCCCAAACACACACACATAAACTCTATGATGGAAAAGTATCAGTTCAGAAGCCCTCATTAGTTCTTTGATAGGAAAGAAGTTCTAGCAGTCAAAAAGGAACTTGAGGTCTAATCCAATCCTGACCTGACCTGGTATCTGAATTCCTCTACAACATCTCCACATCACAAAGCAGTTGGTTTTCAATATTTTACAATGACCAAGCTGAGAACCAAATGGAGAACTCAATCCCATTTACAGTAGCTACAAAAAATTAAAATACCTAGGAATAAATATAACCAAAGAGATGAAAGATCTCTACAAAGAGAACCACTAATCACTGATGAAAGAAATCATCGATGACACAAACAAATGGGAAAACATCAGAAGAATCACTATTGTTAAAATGACCATACTGCTCAAAGCAATCTCTAGATTCAATGCAATTCCTATGAAAATACAAAAATCATTTTTCACAGAATTATAAAAAAACAACTCTAAAATTCACATGGAACCAAAGAAGAGCCTAAACAACCAAAGCAATCCTAAGCAAAAAGAACAAAACTGGAGGCATTACATTACCTGACTTCAAATTACACTACAAGGGTATAGAAACCAAATCAGCATGCGATTCGCTTAAAAGTAGACACATAGATCAATGAAAAAGAATACAGAATCCAGAAATAAAACCATATACCTACAAGTAATTGAGCTTTAACAAGGCAGACAAAAACATGCATTAGGGAAAGGACATCCAATTCAATAAATGGTGCTGGGAAAACTGGATAGCTATATGCAGAAGAATGAAACTGGATCCTTCTCTCTCACCATATACAAAAATTAACTCAAGGTGGATTAAAAACTTAAATATTATACCTGAAACCATAAAAATCCTAATAGAAAATCTAGGAAAAACTCTTCTAGATATTGGCCTAGGCAAGGAATTTGTGATTAAGATCCCCAAAGCAAATGAAATGAAAACAAAAATAGACAATTAGGACTTAATTAAACAATAAAGCTTTTGCACAGCAAAAGAAATAATCAAAAGAGTAGAAAACCTACAGAAGGGGAGAGAATATTTGCAAACTATGTGTCTGACAAAGGACTAATATCTATTATAGCATCCACAAGGAACACAAACAATTCAGCAAGAAAAAGACAAATAACCCCATTAAAAAGTAGGCAAATGACATGAACAGATATTTTTCATAAGAAGACAGAAAAATAGCCAAAAATCCATGAAAAATGTTCAACATCACTAATCATCAGGGAAATGCAAATTAAAACCACAATGAGGTATCACCTTACTCCAATTAGAATGCCATTACGAAAAAGTCAAAAAAAACAGTAGATGTTAGTGAGGACGCAGAGAATAGTGTACACTTATGCATTGTTACTGGGAATATAAATTAGTACAACCTGACAACCCAAAATAAGTGACTGAGGCAAAAATCTCAATCAATGCATGTTTATTAAACCAAAGTTGAAGATGCACCTGAGAAAAACACAAACCACAGACAAATCTGTGGCTAGTGTTTTTCCAAAGGGAAACTGGAATTTGGAGGTTTCAGTATTTAAGGGGAATGGGGCATATAGAAAGGCAATTTTTAAAAAGCAGGGCAGGGATAGGTAGTAAGACAAAAAGGTACATTCTTGTGAGACCCAGGAAATCTATATTTTACATAAGAGAAGGAGAATGTTAGAGGAGAAAAAGAGAGTGAAGGAAGTATCAATTATGTAGATGTCCCTGAATAGGTGGCAGAATGTTTGATGCTGTCTTGTCTCTGTTCCGCACCTGGGCAAATAAACCTGTAATTCACTATTAGTATGGAATTGAACAGAGTTTAGTCTTAGGAGCCAGATTTAGCCCTTAGATCTAAAGTTACAATTTGCGTATCCTTGCTTATGGGAAGCCAGCAAGGAATTTCCTTAATGAGTGATCAATGGGGCCAGTTCTTCACAGCTGCATGAGGCCTTTCCCTTCACTTTTGTATAAGGAGTTGGGGCCTGGTCCTGAGATTTTTATTTTCTCTAACAACCCTCTATGGAGGTCAGTATGGAGATTTGCAAATTTGTGAGACGCTATTTTAGTTTCAATGGATTTTGGGGTGATGTTCTTGTGTCTCACAAAAGCCATTTTTTAAGAGCCATTTATTGAATTATTTCTGAGGATAATTACATTGCTCTTTTATCAGTAAGAATACTGCTTTCTGGTTTTTTGATAGATACTCTTTGCCACATTTAGTACGCTCTCATTCCTCATTTTTCTATTCTTGGTCATTTAGATTGTTTGAACTTTTGCTATTATATATATATATTTTGCTGTTATATATATATTTTGCTATTTGAACTTGCTATTATAATGCCACATGTATTTGTTTGTAAGTAGTTTAAAGGCAAAACAGGCAGGCAAAAATAAAACCACTAGATATAACATCTAAAGGTGACAAATTAAGGAAAAAAATGTGCCAAACATGACAAACAAGATGCTGTGTTAAAATATAAGGAACAATTGAATAGGTATTATTTTTATCCAATTTTTCTTTCTTTTTTTTTTTTTTTACAGAAAAGATTGTTTCTAAGGTATTTGTACAAACATTGGGAAGTGCTTAAGCTATAATGATAATTAAAAAGTACAAAATTTGTATAGTAGTTCTCAACTGTGGAAAATCTATGTTTAAGAAAAAAATAACACTGAGAATAAACAGACCAAAATGATGGTTATTTTTGCATTGTGGTAACATAAATGATTTTACCTTTGTTATTTATACAGGCTAAATTTTCTAAATGTTCTATTACAATCATCATTGTAATATGACGATTATTTGTAATCATATTTGTAAATGTAATATGATGATGTAATATTTTTATCACCTGAAAAACATGACCCTTAACTATTTTTTGTTTAAGTATCTTTGAGGGACAAGTTTTGGTTCATTTTTAAATCTTACTTTTTATATGTTCCTTAGTTTAACTGTATGCAGTTGTAACTGTATACTAGTAAATACCTTCTTTTTCCCATGTGTGCAATTTCACTTTATTCAAGTAGTCTTCTTCCTTAACAAATCTATAATTTTATCAAAAGGAAAAGAATCTATGTATGTGTGTACATATACAAAGGAAATAGCTAAAATATAAATAACAGCTACATTATTTCTCATTGCTAGTAATTATTTTGTTTCTGTCAGAGGAGGAAGACAATAATGAAGAGATATATAGGTGAATTTCAGCAGACAACATGTACTTATTACAACATGTACTTAATTCTTTTTGGGACTAAAATGACAATTCTACTTTGTTACACTTGTATCTTGAAAACTATACAAAGGAATAAAAGGAAAATATACATTTTCCTGCTAAGTAGTATATTCTCGGATCTGAGAACTTACAAAATGGGGTGGCAGAATGGAAGGGGTCTTTCATTCTCCCTAAAGAACTTAAAGTTTAGTATTAAAACTGGAATTTGTTATATTTTCTAAGCAATGTCCCAGATAAAGCAATGTGGAACTTTAGAAGAGCAATAAACTGAGGAATACATATACTCTTTGGGTGCTAGAAGAATCATAACTAAGAAAATAAAAAGCTAAAGGTAAAATACAGGCATGCCAAATGGCCTTATCAGAAGATCCAGAACTTTCCTCCCCCACCAAATCTTCTTAAAATAGTAAGTGTGGAAAATATTAACAAATAAATACTTGATAGTAAAATATAACACCCCATTGCATCCAATCAAACGCATCACGTTTTGATGAAGTATAATAACTTTTGACATTTAAAGGAACTGTATTCTCCCTCCCATATGAAAAGAAAACACATCATAGACGCCATATATATTAACACAATGGGTTCTCCAATGTTTGTTGGTAATAGTAATAGTGAGGTAACAAGATGAGTCTCCGGTTAAATTTTCTTTGACTTGGTATTTTTCAACTCAGCCAGAATGGCCCAGGCAATCATTGGGTTCCTGTCCTTGGCTTATAGTAGCACCTTGAGAAGTCATCAACAATGCTTGAATAAATTCTGCTCCACTGTGGGAGGGAGCAAACGTTAAGCTAATGTGCTTCAAAGGAGATTAATTTCCCACTGGCCTTTGTGGGAAACAACTTTGTGTTAGATAAATCCCTGGAATTAAGACTAGGAATATTTCTGATGTACTTCTGAAAATCTGATCTAACTAATGTTTAAGAAAATGAAAACAAGATTCTCCAGAACATAATGT
Source organism: Mirza zaza (assembly GCA_008750895.1). Lineage (NCBI taxonomy): Eukaryota > Metazoa > Chordata > Mammalia > Primates > Cheirogaleidae > Mirza > Mirza zaza. Next base: position 25,443 of record VSMD01128915.1, read on the forward strand.
TGCACGGCTTTAATAAAAAGGTTTGTATTGAATAAATCTTATCCTGGATTATCTCCTAGGTATGGTAACAGTGATCAGTTTTGAAAAAAATATCACAGAAATAAGATAGGCAAGAATAAGGCATGCTCAGGAAGTGGTGCATGTTTGAATTCTTTCAACTCCACTGAGATTTGGAAGTTGTCCTTGCCTTTAGAGGGAGCATGACTGACGCTTGAAACTCGCTTGCTCTTTGGATCTCCGTAAATGCATTTCCAAGGCAGGCCAGATTGTGGGGCCATTCTCAATCATGTGCATTTATATGCCATGCCCCAATTTATGGGAGAAATTATGTTAAATCTTTGGTAATTAGACTTGGTAATCTCTGGAAAATGTCCTAGACTTTCCATCTGGAATCCTGTAGGCAGCTTTGTAAGGGACGGTTTGCCTTCCTCCAAGTAATTACCCTCCAACTCTTGCATCCTCTTATTCCAAAAGAATTTCTGTATAATTCACCTCTTGTCTTCTAATGAAGCCTCATCATTGTTTCAGAGAGACTATTTGAGGGTTATTTTATGTAAGTCTACTAGCATTCTTCTATGATTAAGGGTAAAACTGGCCATACAATTGTTGACCTTGTTATACTTTTCAACTTCAAGTGTAAAAGTTCTCTATTCTGTTTGGCAATACACTACCCACAGCTTAGAGGAAGCAGTTTTTCATAACACACATTGTTCAAGAACTTTGCATATATATATATGATGGCTGCATGTTATGTCTCTTAACGAAATGTCTCATCAAGGTTCTGTTAAAGCAAATAAGAAGGAAGCCATTAGCCTGAGATTGCCTCTGTAACTGGAGCTGTTAGGTGAACAAACTGGAACTTAACTTGGAAACATTTCTTGTAACTGACTAAAAACAAACAAAACAAAAACAAATGAGTCTTAGCCAATCACAAACAGCCAAGCAGCGGATTGGTCCTACAAATAGAGACCTTCCATTGGACCATATCCCAGTAAGGCAAATGCCTCATCCTGTCATGCCCAAATCAGGTAAACACCTAACCATGGCCAATCAGGTAATTTTTCTACTTTTTGCTTAGTGTTCAGCTTATAAAAGGTTGTTGCTCATGCTGCTAGAGTGGAGTTCTCTGAACCTCTTCTGGTTTTTAGTACTTCCCTATTCATCAATCATTCCTTGCTCAAATTAACTCTTTTGAACTAATTTTCTCCAAAGTTTTTTTAAACAGTCCTAATACCCAACTGATAGTTGTTCCAATTCTTATTACAATTTATCATAGATGTCTGTCCCTACTCATGTGCAGAAGAACTGGAATTTCACAAAAATATATATGTAGATACTATTCCTTGGGCAAAACACTCTCATACTTTCGGTTCTAAATTTTCTCACTTCCAACGGAGATTTACAAGTTATCTGCATTAATGCCTGCCTCCTTTGGCTAAGAAGTAAATCATTAACTTGTTTTCAAGTTCTCCCAACATAGAGTTATCTGGATATCCATTCAGCTTTGGATTTCATGAACTCATTTACTTCCTGGAAAATTCCTCACTGTATTATGATGCTCTGGTTCAGATGACTTGGTTTAGCAAACTAGCATTTCTTTCAGTTTAGCTGAAGAATCTTAATGCTTCACAGCTTGTATTACATGCCTTCAATACACTTCACCAAGAATCAGAAAGAAGTCATGAATTCTTTAATACATTTTGTAGCATGCAGTGTGAATCAATGCCTCTTGGAGATATGGAATATGGCTTCTCTTACACTCTGCTCACAGAAATTCAGAATGCCTTAATTGCACTCTGTGGACGTTACAAATCTTTTTATATATTTCTATCCTGTTCTAATAGCCCATAAATTCTTACTCTCTACCCTGGTACTGCAGAAGAAGAAAATCCTCTCACTGCGTGGCTCAGGACTGTTCAACCTCTGCCTCCACTTAACTTATGAATCCAAGACTCAGAACTCTACCTATATAAACCAAATATAATGTTTACTGCTTACTAGCACTGGATTAAGAAAACTCACACAGACTGTGTTGGAGCCATGGGAAAAACAGAATGTATCACATGAGTATCTATAAGTGGTTCCAATATTAAGTATGTGCCAAGAATTAACATTTCATGTTTATACCAGATGTCAGGTACACTGCTTTTCTCTCTGAGCTGTCAAAAAGCATAATACAGAGAGAAAAGGTCAAAGAATCCAGTGGGATATTAGTGGTGCTTAAAGGTTATAATGATTGAAAAAGATTGCTTTAAGGCTACATATATCACCACTTCAGATGTCATTTCATATCTCAAGTGGAAACAGAATAGCCCTTCTTAAGAGATTTGTGGAATACAATATGTTTTGGCAGTAGAGTTGAAAACACACTATGGTTACTGTTAGCCAGCCAGAATGGGTCCCCTTACCTGTAGATCAATGATTACAGATGATTGATGGACTAGTTTCCCCACCAGAAAACACCAGCCTGTTGTTATTACTAGAACAGATGTAATGTGATCCACACATAATTAACTGAATTCACAAAATACCAGAAGTACATTAACTACTCAAAGCATTTTTTAATTTTATACCCCAAAATTCATAATGATATAATGAAGGAACTGCCCACTAATATATCAAGAAGTTTACAACCAAGCTGGATCTGAATACTTTCAGGAAACTGACTCTAATTACTCTCTGATAAAATAAGAGGAGAGATTCTTCTCTGCTCCTTCTTTCTTTCCTTCCTCTATTCCTTCCTTCCTTTTGATCTTTCCCTTCTCTCTCCTTCCCTTCCTTCTTTCCTCCCTTCCTTTCTTTTTCTTCATAATTTATCAGTACATAATCTTATCTTTAAAAAAATTCATATAGAAGTACATATTTAAAATAGATGAAAACAGAATCACTCTATTTGAAGAGGAAGTTGTGTAAACTAGAGGGCTGTACACAAAGATGCCCCCTTAATATTTTCACAAACGCTTAGAGCACTCAGCAGATAATATTTTGAATATTTCAAAAATTACTGATGTACCCTGTCTTTAAGCTAGGTCAGCATTTCCTGAAGTGTGCTGCTTAGAACATCTGGTCCTGCAAGATGCTCCGTGAACAAAGGGCTCTCTTCTCAAGTAAGTTTAGGAAATGCTGCATGCTAGATTTCTTCTCTTGGGTCCGGATAATTAATATTGTCCTATTAAAAGCCCCAGAAAATTAAAGATGCTTTCTTTCACTTTTCCCAGCATTTCTGAAAAAGTTTTGTAAACATTACCTCCATGCTTTTGCACAAGGCCTATCATCATTCCACAGTAACATCTATGAAAAGGTTGCTCAGTGTCACATAAATGGTCTCCTAGCATAACATATGCTGATAAAAGTATGAAACTGTGATAGAAAATAAGGAGCCTATGGTGGGAACACTGCCATTACCTTTACCAGTTGTATTTAATGTATCAACCCACTGGTTAGATAGTCTTGTCAGGGAGGTAAGTGCATAATACGGTTGCTCATCTGCGGAGTGATCAGTAAATAGTAGTACAGAGGGAACTTGGCATGTTGCATGAAAATCAAATGAGAACTTAAAAGAAGTAACAGGAGTGGGCTGCAAAATGCATAATACTTTCAAATATAATAATGTTACTGAAAACATTGAGTATGGTAGGGGGAAAAAAAACCCTTAAGCTTCTGGATTTACATAAAAATTTACATTAAGAAAAACAAGCGCTTTCCTTATAGCTACAACTGAATTAGGTGCAGTTCTGCTTAGCTATTGTGTTTATTCTTGGGAACATGACATGTCCTCACTGGAACTGGACTTTCGCTGACATCTGTCAACTGATCGTTCAAATTCATCTCTTTCCAGAGAAAAGAAACCTCCCATGTTACAGAGCTTGTACTTTCTGTATATACTAATATATATATATATATATATATATATATACACACACACATACATACACACACATACATACACACACTAATGTATATACAGTCTCACTCTTAAGATTCCCATTACTTTGTTGTGTTTTGCTGAATGATTTATCCTCACTTTGGGTTCATAAAATATTTGCTAAGAAAAGTAATGATGCAAACTAGACTGGAAGGGGAGAATGCTTAATTACTTGAGAAAACGAGTGTAAAACAAATTTGGAAAACTATTTCCAGAAGGATTGAGATGCTACTTTCAAATACTGCAGGCCTCCAAGAGCCCATAATTAGCTGCTTTAATTAGCCTTGTTGGAAATTATTTTATGTACTCCTGAATCTAATAAAAAGTGGATTTTTAAAGACTTTATAAACCATGCCCTTAACTGCCTCTCTTATTTGTGTTCCCTCAGATTATCGAGTGAATGAGGCTTATTCGTGCTTTTTTTTCTTTGTTATTAGCATTAATTGAATGCTCATGAAGAGACTTGCAATTGTGGCCTATAGGCTGAAGGAACCTCCAAAACATGTGTTGTGTGACCCACACTGTTTAAAACATTTTTTAAAATTTTGCCAATATACAGTTTCTAGCTCTTCTTGAAAAATCCCAAAATCTTCTTTCTCCATGGCAATAGTCAGCTGGAGCTGAGTAGCACCCGAACCCTTTGGGTGGAGCATTCTGTTAACCAGAGTCCTCCCTAAATTGATGTTTATACCATTTTTCATCATAATGTATTGTTTTTCTTATGTTTTCTTCTAGGTAGAGTTGGAATAGCGTAAACTAGTTATTGTAAGCAGATCTCTATCAAATGTGGGGAAATGGAAAGACAGACTACCAGCATCAAGTACCTCAAGAAAAACATAAGAGAGAGCATATAGCTAATTATGTTATTATTAAGAATTATTTGTTGTTCCTCTCTGTGACAGGACAGGTTCTGGCCCATTTGGTCAGCAGTGGCCATGATAGTTGCTTTGGAAAATGGACTGAGAGCAAAAATGATATACATACCACCTGCAAAGAGAATGAACAGTTCAGACAATTTTCTTTTCTCTGTGCTATGAAAATGGCATGTCTCGAATAGCAACCAATCTTTCCCAAAACAAAGAAGTCACCTGGAATATAGCTTCACCCAACTGACTGTCTAGAGGCTACATAGATAGGAAATAAATCTTTGTTATTATAAAGCCTCTGAGACTTTGGAGTTATTTTTTTGCAGGAACACAACCTAGTAAAAGCTGACTTTATATAGAGCAAATTTCATATAAACAGTGAAAAATATCTTCCGGTGTTTAATATGCAAAGAGTGTCTGTATCTAATGAATCTAACTTAGACACAGGAAAAAAAAAAATCCATGGTAAGAACTGCAACTAGCAAATGGGAAATACATGTGACAAAAAGCTTAATGAACTTGAAAAAGATCTACATTTTCTATGTTTTAAAAAATGCAAATAAAGTAAATGATGCTGTTAAGAAATTTAGCTATGTTACCGGAAAAATAATTGCCCAAGTCTCAACACCTGACCCTCCTCACTCATTTGAATCACTTGGCTGGCCCGTACAGAATTTTGCAAATAGGAAAAAGTGATCACCCTGGTGTTTCCCCAAATGAATTTAGAAACGAATTCTTGGAATCTTACTGAAAACTCCACACACACGATTCATTTCACAATTTCTTACCTTTAAATCCTGGTTTAAAACAATAGAACCGATTTTAAATAAAAACCAGACCTAAAAAGGAAAGTGATAAATTTTGAAACTTCCTCCCCACAAGACAACCTAGGTTTTATTTTAGACACAGCAACACTCAACAGACACGGACATGCAGTAATAGCAATAGCAACAACCAGCAAATCCAAACCACTCTGGGGTGAGCTGCCAAGCAATCCCTGTGAGGATCAAAATCTACCCAAACTTTATCAAGTGTCAATAGACACGCCCAGTCCTGTGCCCATCAACAAACATGGTCAGCTACTAAGTACCCACAAGACACTCCACACCTGGGCAGGTAGATGAAAGCCAGGGGAATTTCAGTTAGACACCTAGACAGACCTACAACCTTGCCCTCCAAGGCAGCTAAGGTTTACAATGAAAAACTTCTGCTGAGATAAGAATCGCATAGCTTATAAATAAATGAGCATTAATGTTCCACATAAGCAAAGAAATCCACTTCCCTTGTAGTTTCAAATGCCCTAGTAAATAACATTTGCCCACTAAGATACTCCAACTCTTGCAATCGCCCGAGTATAAGTACTTCTCTGTTTCTTTTAATATTTCTTGAAAACATTTAAATTTGTATGTCTTGAAGAAAGCGTGTCTCAAAATGTGGCTCCAGGACCATCCGAATCAAAAATCTCCTGGGTCACTGATAAGAGATGCATGTTCTCAGGAAAGATCACAAACTGTTGAGTCAGAATCTCTGGGAGTGGGACCATGGAATCTCTATTTTAAACAAGGCCTCCAAAGGAGCTTGGTTATACAGCCACTAGAGTTTATGTACCATTGTCATTAAGACAGAACAGTATCTTATTATCTGTGGTTCCAACATGCTTATTTTCAAAAGCACAGGTCTACCTTAGTGTGGCTGAGACTGGCTAACTATATTTGCAACTCATTTCCATCTCTCCCTGGGGACAGGATGGACATTTCCTCATCAACTTTGCTCTCAGGTGTGACATGTGACTGGAGACCAATCAACGGAATGTCCATAGGTGACAGGTGCCGGCCAGGTATGTTTCAGAAGAACCACCCGCACACAGCTTCTCCCACCCTTTCCTCTCTGCCAGTCTGATGGAGACAGAGAGCCCACTTCTGGAAGTCACATGTCGAAATGGACAAGCACAAATAGACAGAGCTACAGCCCTGCGATCAAAAACACTTGATCTGGACTTTATCTGAGCAAGAAATACCATTCAGTCTGAGCTAATACATTTTTAGGATTCTTTGTTACAGCAGCTTGTGTAACCTCAAGTAAAGCCCACAAGTGCATTTTTATGGCAGAGGAACTGACAGTTTAGCTCTTCCCCTCGCTAGTGCACAGATTAATTCTTAGGTCTTATCATGTGCTGCTATGTTGTTGTTTTTTTTTTTTTTTTTTCTGAGAAAAAGCACCAACTAACAATCCTCCTTGATTTATTTTTGGGATGTTAGGAAACAGAGCCTTTACCATCCTTGATTTGCACTAACTGGACAACCACCTTTCTACTCAAAGCAGAAAACATCAGTCATAATTCTGCAATTTTAAAATAAATTCTTGTTGAAGCGCTATCTCTATAATAGTGGCTTAAAACTCCCAAGATTCCACATGTAATTTTTTTTTTTTTGGATGGGCTTATGGCTCCTTCTGACTTCTGTCTGTGGGTGGATAGGATCAGAACAAGAAGAACTCAGCTGTCTTTAGAGTGGGAGAGAATGATTTTCTCATCATACTAGAGTAGACCAATTTGGTGACCTCAGAATGAAATGGAGGGAGAGCGTGAAGCCACAGTGCTGTGGGAAAATATAAAAGGAATGGTCAGTGGCATCTCTGAAATTTGGGGACTGCAGGTGTAACTAGTAATGAATGAATCCACAGTTTCTTCAAATTGTCTTCCATGACCCTGACTCCTTCCAGGGCTATTTGTGGAGGGTTCAATGCTGATGTTAATCCAAAACAGATTCTGGCGCAGCCCAAGGGACAGTTGTTGAAACGCATAGCTGCTGTTCCTTTATCTTTTATATTAAATTTCTTATCCTCCATGCATCAGTTTCACGACTACAGACATGCGCATGCACGCACACACACGCACTGGTGTAATCCTAACAATAATGTCCATTGCATTATTTATCAGTTTTTGTTTGTAAGAAACAGAAACCTAGCAGAGTCAGCTTAAGTAAGGAGAGTACACAATATACGGCACCCACAGGCAAGAAAGCAGCTGCCAAGAAAGGAAGGCTGGGAAGCCTCTAGGCCAGGCAGTCCTTACTGTCTGTCCCTGGTCTCTGCTTGCTCTGCAGGGCTGCGTCTCTGTTCCCTGGGCATCCGCTTTCTTGGCTGCCTAAGCTACATGACAGAGAGGCACTGCCTCAAGCTTTCCAATTCAAAATTGTAGACTTATCGTTCAAATACCAAATTCCCAGGAGAGGGCATCTGATTGGCCCAGCTTGTGGCAGGTGTCCTGCTTCGGCCAATCAGATGAAGCCAGCTGGAACATGCTGGCTGGGGGCCAGCAGGAGATTCCTGTACAGAATGGGAATCTTAGAAGCATCCCCACTCCTTATCTCTAAAGATAATTGTTTCGTTAAAAAACAATCAATTCTTTCATCCTCAATGACCGATAATCCAACCAGGAAAGAAACTCAAACGTTTTCTCGAACCATGTTTTCCAAAGTGGAGTACACATATTCCCAGTAATCCCAGGATGCAGGAAGAAGGTATACTAAATCCTATTTATAAATTTATATCTATTTAGATATAAATAGATAAAAAATTTAATTTTAATAGATATAATTTTAATTTTGTATATTTTTCCATATACTAAATGTATTAGGACTGTAGTACATTTGTATCTATATAAATAAATCAGACATTTCAAATAATTACCTTTTTAAATTCTTACAATGATGATCTTAGAAGCGTAAGTTCTACATTATTTGCCATTTACAAATAAGCAATAGGGATACAGAGGTTAGGCAACCTGCCCAAAGTTCCATAGCTTATAATGTCATAGTTAGAATTGGAAATCAGGTCTTGCTCTAAGTGCCCAGCTTGTAACCTCTATGCTTTCTTTGTATGTGTATTGGGGGAAACGAGGTGCTTAAACATTTCAATTATATCCATTCATCTGATACAATTAAAATCAGAACACAGTTTTACAAGGTGAAAATGTGTAAATAATAAAAAAAATGAAGGCTATAATGTTTGGAAGCATAGGAAAATTTTCTATGAGAAAGCAACAGACCTAGATCTGAAGCCCAAACCTATTGCAGTGTGTCTCTGGACAAATCGCCTAACTGCTCTGAGCCTCAGCTTGTCACTGTAGGATGAGAGTGCTAATCCCCTCCTTGAAGTCTTCTTATGTGCAAGAAACCCAGTGACTGGTTAAATAGTTGCACCTATTCTGTTCATTCTAGATATACTAGTCACTAGCAAACCCACCATTGTCACTCCATGTGGGACCATAAGTTCCTGAGAACAGGAGAATTATTATTTATCTTTCTATTTCCTCCAAACTGAGCTCATTGCTTTTGACCTGAGGAGTGGCATGGGGTAGTGTTCAACAAATATTGATATGAATATGTTTGTTAAGTTTATCAGTAATACTCTCAGTTTTTCTCTTATTTAGTATCAAGCTTATTCAAGTGAAGGGCCATATTTATTACAGTCAAACATTATTCTAAGACACCTCTGCAAATCAACAGTTATTTCATGCATGCATGAGAAAATCAATGAATGAATAAGTTAGATGGATGGATGGAATGAAGCCTGGATGGACAGATTTGGAAGGAAAGAAAATAGGAAAGAAGGCAGAAAGGCAGACTCAATTAGTGGTTTATTTTATTTTATTTTATTTTTTTTATTTCAGCATATTATGGGAGTACAAGTGTGAAGGTTACGTATATTGCTCAAAACCCATTACCCCCCTCAAGTCAGAGCTTCAAGTGTGACCATCCCCCAGATGGTGCACATCTCACTTATTATGTATGTATATACCCATCCATCTCTCCCACCTCCCACCTGCCTGACCCCCGATAAATGTTATTCCTACATGTCCACTTAAGTGTTGATCAGTTAATACCAATTTGCTGGTGAGTACATGTGGTGCTGGTTTTTCCATTCTTGAGATTCTTCACTTAGTAGAGTGGGTTCCAGCTCTATCCAGGAATATACAAGATGTGCTATCTCACCATTGCTTCTTAAAGCTGAAAAGTACTCCATGGTATACATATACCACATTTTATTAATCCACTCATGTATTGATGAGCACTTGGGTTGTTTCCACAACTTTGCAATTGTGAATTGTGCTACTATAAACATTCAAGTCCAGGTGTCTTTTCTATAGAGTGTCATTTGATCTTTTGTGTAGATGCCCAGTCGTAGGATTGCTGGATCAAATGGTAGGTCCACTTGTATCGCTTTGAGGTATCTTCATATTGCTTTCCACAGAGGTTGAACTAGTTTGCAGTCCCACGTGCAGTGTAGGAGTTTTCTTATCTCTCCACATCCATGCCAACATTTATTGTTTGGGGAATTTTTGATAAAGGCCATTCTTACTGGAGATAAGTGATATCTCATTGCAGTTTCCATTTGCATTTCCCTGATGATTAGAGATGTTAAGCATTTTTTCATATGTTTGTTGGCCATTATTCTGTCTTCTTTTGAAAATTTTCTGTTCATGTCCTTTGCCCACTTTTTGATAGGGTTGTTTGATTTTTCCTTGATGATATTCCTGAGTTCTAAATAGATTTTAGTTATCAGCCCTTTATCAGATGTGTAGCTTGTGAAAATTTTCTCCCATTCTGTTGGTTGTCTGTTTGCTTGACATTTTGTCAAGCAAAATGTTTGACCTCCCATTTTGTTTTTATTGCCTAGGATTGCTTTTGCTATACAGGGTCTTCCTTGGTTCCAAATGAAGTATAAAATTATTTTTTCTGTATCTGTGAAAAATGATGATGGTGTTTTAATAGGTATTACATTGACTCTGTAGAACACTTTGGGTAGCATAGATATTTTAACAATGTTGATTCTGCTGACCCATGAGCATAGTATGGTCTTCCACTTGTTTATATTCTCTGCTATTTCCTTCTTCAGTGCTTCATAGTTCTCCCTGTAGAGGTCTTTTACCTCCTTAGTTAAATATATTCCTAGGTACTTTATTTTTTTTGTTGCTACTTTGAAGCGAATTGAGTCTTTGATTTGGTTCTTACTTTGACTGTTACTGACATATATGAATGCTTCTGATTTGTATTGATTTTGTATCCCGAGACTTTACTGAATTCATTTATCAATTCAAGGAGTCTCTTGGTTGAATCCTTGGGGTTTTCTAGGTATAATGTCATATCATCAGCAAAGAGTGAGAGTTTGATAACTTCTGCTCCCATTTGGACACCCTTAATTCTGCTCTCTTGTCTGATTGCTATAGCAAGGATTTCCAGCACTATGTTGAATAGAAGTGGAGATAGTGCTCAACCTTGCCTTGTTCCAGTTCTAAGTGGGAATGCTTTCAATTTTTCCCCATTCAGTATGATGTTTGCTGTGGGTTTGTCATACATGGCTTGCATCATTTTTAGGTATGCCCCATCTATGTCTATTTTGTTAAGCATTCTTATCATAAAAAGGTGTTGAATTCTGTCAAATGCTTTTTCTGTGTCTATTGAGAGGATCATATGGTCTTTGTTTTTGCTTCTGTTTATATAATGAATTACATTTATAGATTTGTGTAGAATGAACCATCCCTGCATCCCTGGGATGAAGTCCACTTGGTTGTGATGGATTATTTTCTTGATAAACACCTAGATTCGATTCGCTCGAATTTTGTTGATAATTTTTGCTTCTACATTCATAAGGGATATTGGTCTGTAGTTTTCTTTTTTTGTTGAATCCTTTCTTGGTTTTGGTATCACGGTTATGTTGGCTTCATAAAATGTATTGGGGAGGATTCCATCCTTCTCGATGTTGTGGAATAATGTCTGAAGGATAGGCACCAGATCTTCTTTGTAGGTGTGGTAAAATTCAGGTGTGAAACCATCTTGCCTGGGACTTTTCTTTTTAAGAAGGAGTGGTTAACTTTCACCTCCATTGCATCTCAGACTGCTGATGGGCTCTCCAGTGGTTGGAGAGACCTGTGGACACCAGCCCAGAGATGCCCACCACCAATGAGTAGTAAGCCTGTCGAGGATGTGTCACCAGGCTCCCAACTACCTCAGGGCACCTCCCTGTGCACAGACCTGAGCCGCTTGGCAGGCACCATATTTCTACATTCTTCCCTCCCCCTTCCCTATCTGTAGCTGCCAAGAGAGATAACATAGCCACCAGCCGGAGGCATCTCCAGGGAATGGGACCTCTCCTTTTGGGGCCCTACAGCTGACAGAGGGGTACTCAGATGGTGAGCTCCCTACCCGCCAGCCCTCCCAGGTGCTGCTGGTGACTACAAGTGAATGGGGAAGATCCTGAGGCTGAGAGACATTGACCCAGCTTGGGCACCCCATGGGTGAATTAGGACGGGCACTCCTCTCCCTGGTGGGGTCAGGGATTGAATTCTGGGGCCTAGAGGTCAGACCTGCAGACCAGATCCCAGGCACCCAGGTCTTGCATTGCCCCAGGCACAGAAGGGATATTCGTGAACAAACCTACTAAGGTGTGTATGCTTTTAGGGGTAGATCATCGTGCTTGAGGGCAACTCTCCTCCCATGGGGGGGCTGTGTGCCCAGCTCAGGCTGTGATCTTTCACAAGGAACCTCCCGGCCCACATCACAGCCATTGAAGACCCGCTGGTGTGAGGTTCTGCCTGTTGCCAGAGGCCAAGGAGAAGCCCTGGAGTTGGGGAGGGAGGAAAGGAGCGAGGCTTGCTCTAGGCTGCAAGTCTCAGACAGCCCCACCCCCACACACAGACTTTCTGGCTGAGTGGGGGGATTCTAGCCCCTCCCTGAAAGCTTTGCTTAGAAGCAGAGAACAGATCTTTCACCACCGCTAACAGCATTTGTGGCACTTGAGGGCAGGCTTACCCAACCCAGCTCCACCCAGACTCACTCCCAGACCAGCCCTCACTGAGGTGGACAATAAGGACACATCTGGAAGTCCCAGAGCCCCACCCACCATCTGAGGCACTAGAGTGCCTCTCCAGAGGAACAAGAGCTGGTTACAGGACCCCAAAACAACACTCAATGAGTATTTTAAATTCAGTTTCCACATTTAAGCAATTTGCAGAAACTCAGGATTTTTATCTCCATTTCCAACTACAACATGGGCTATCCACTACAACAAATATTTCCTTTAGAGGTGAAAATATTTTGCAGTCATCCATAGAAAAACAGTTGAGATCTATGTGTCAACTGATTCAAAACATACTTGTCTAAATGCTACTATGAATCTGTTAATATTTTGGACTATGGGAAATGTCAATAATCACATCAGTATTGACAATATATCCAAACCAGTTTTACAATTTTGATATACTATTCATTCACTCTGCAGATGGAGTCTCTAACTCTTTGCCATGACATGTTAACCTACCCCTGGGTTCGGAGCAATAAATTAGGAGTAGTACCTAAGGTGCGGGTGCTCATTTCTCAATAACTCGCCCGTCATCTGCTTTTTAATCTTGATTTTACAGTTTGCGAAGGTATACCTGCTGCTGTGATGCGACTTTTGGATGTGCCACTTTAAAGGTGGAAACCACTGAGTTCACAGAGAGAAGCAGTCTACACAGTGGCCTGTGGTGCCAATGTAATGGAAGCAAGAAAGTGTATCTTCCGAGAAGTAAATCATGTAGTCTTGACTTAAAGATTCTGAAAGAAAACCTATTCAGATCTTTTGAAAGTATGACTGGATTAGAGGCAGAATGGCAGAAAAGTGTAACTGAAGGAAAACAGTCCCTAAGACAAAGTGGTGCTATGATTACAGATTAAATTATTTGGAAAAAAATATTGTTTTGAGTTACAGTTACCATCCCCCAAACACTAGGTCATCTGTCTCATTGCCTTGATGAAGTCTCTAGCAACTGGACACATCTTTGCAGAGAAGAAAATTCCTATTTGGCATCTTCCCTCAGGTTCTCCAGTCTAAGCTAAGGGAGATGTACTTTGTTTTTTTTTTTTTTTTGGTCTATCCATCTTGGGCAAAGAAAAAAAATAAAATAAAGGTGTTGACACAGAAGATGTGAATCCCACACCATATGGTTATGTTGCTAACAGTTCTCGCCTCTGTCACACCAGGATTTACAAAGCAACTTTTAGCATAAAGTCACTTCAGTCTCCGCTACCTGTTGTTTGGCATCTCACATTTTCCTTTTCGCATCCCAAAGGCTATGTTGTTGTAAGTTAATGGCAGTGTATAGGGCTGTCATTTCAAGAATATGCACATAGTTCAGATATGGAAGGTTGGATCGGAGACCGAAGTCATTTTCTGATCAAACAATGGGACAGGCTCAAACCTATTCTCTACTTAGAACTAATCTTATCTGCCATTGTTGAACAAAAATCAATACTTTATTAACATGTGTACATGTAATAGTTTGATTAAGCTATAAAATTCTTTCTAATTAGTATTTATTATGGGGTGCCCAAGAACTAGTCTTATGACCTTATTAATAACAGGGTAATTGTTCCTGCACTTGAATTTCTAATGATTTTGTGGTGATATCAGTGAAGGCATGGTAATTACACTAAGTCTTAGCTTTTCACACTATTGGCAACTAGGTTAATAATTACGCTACAGATAATGCATGTCCAATCCCTTGTTCCTGGCTTTCCGATTCCTACTTTTCCAACTAATTTTGAGATGTTAATTCCTCTTGCTTCAGAGAGGTGCTGGATTATTCTGCAAAGACAATGACTAGGAAGTGTCAGAAAGTGTCCCAGAATGAGTGGGAGATAAGGCCCCTCTCAATTGACACAAATCAGTCTTGCTAAGAAGCTATAGGGATTCCTAGAAAAGAATTTCTAATCACCTCCCACCATGAAACACATTTTCCTTCTTATACCATTAGATAGATGGTGACTGATCTTACATAAAACAGCCCCAAATTGCTGACATTTTCTTGTAAATCGTTGCCATAGATGAATTGAGAGAGTATGAATAATATATACAGTTTCCATACATTGGGATTCTCATTTAGGCTCTTTTCACGTCTACCTCCCTAATATATTTAGGGAGAACATTTGGGGGATTTATCCTAAATCAAAGAAAATTACTAATATATTTTTACCAGTAGAAGAAAAGAGATTTTTGACATAATTTTAATATAGGCCAATAATGGAAGGAGAACATGAATCCTGGTAATACAAAAGAAAAAAAAAAGAAAGAAAGAAAGAAATTAAAAGGTAAGAACAGCAATTGGTACTCATTAATAAGTAGCTGTGAAATAGTTCTTACAGGTTATATTGCTGCTACAGGAAAAAATAAAACCAAAACCAAACCCAAAACCATTGCTGTTAGTCCCCCCCCTGCAACCTCCATATCACCACTGAGTAATGCCTTTCTAGTGAAGGACCCTTGGGGATCCCACAGTGTCCCTTGTAAGGAAAAGGCAGAGAGCAGTTGGGCCAGAGAAAGTTGTCTGGGGATGTATCACATCTGGCAATGACTAAAGAAAGGGGGCACCACACACTCTACCAGATGTCGATATCCCCATCTCATTATGATTGAAAGAATAAAAGCATGATCTCGCCGAGAGATCTGAAACGTCCTTGGGTTTTGTGGAAATTAAAACACCGAGCTGACAAGTGAATCCCACCCACAGTCTTACGGGGCGCCCAGTGTCATACGATTTAATTTCAAAGTCTGCAGTCTTTTCGGCGTAAGATTTTTCTATGGATTGCTAGACCTAAACGAAGCCCAAGTTAGAGACCGTGTCTCACATCACACTTGGGAAGTGAGAATTCGTGGGTACAAATCATAATCCCTTTTATACTTGGGACCCTGGAACCTTCCTTAAGGGGGCAGCAGTGTTCCCTCAGTCCTAGGACTTAGAAAGGAAAAAAAAAAAAAAAAACAAGAATATCATGAGGAGGTGAAAATAAACAAGTTGGTTGGAGACCTGCAAAGGCCACCAAACAAGAAACTAAATCAGGGCAGAGAGTATCTTGAGAAAGACATTTCAGGCTTGAATGGGGGGGTGGGGAAGAATGACACCCTCATCGAGGCGGTGATATTTTGGTCCTGAAGTGACAAACACATGCTAGTGTCTAGACTGAGAAACAGGCTAGGGAAGAAGGAAGGCTGAGAGGGAGGAGGGATATATCAGGAAAATAATTAGGGACTTCACTTAATGGAATAGACCGGCTAGGGTCTTGCTACCCGGAGTGGCCCATGGACCAGCAGTGTCAGCTTCTTGGGAGAACTTATCAGAAATTCAGACCCCCCAAACTCACTGGAGCAGAATCTGTATTTTATCAAGTCCCCAGCTGACTGATTTGCAATTAAAATCTCAGAAGCAGTGGGCCAGAGCATCGGTTGAACTCTGGGGATATTTCTGCTAATGTGACTTTAGACATTGCTGATGCTTCAAGTGCTCCAATAAACAGTGGGCTTGGATATTAAAACAAAACCATTAACTCTGCTGCCTCTGATGATGTTGAAATATCAGAAGCCCTTGGCTTAGGACAGTGATACTTTCACTGGGGACATTTCAAGAATGGCGACAGAGGGCTGGTTTAGAGCATGTCATACTAAAAAGAGCCCTGGTCAGGAGTCAGAGCATTGAGGTTCTAGTTTTACGTCTTCACAGCTCTGTGATTTTAGGGGAACTACCTCCTTTCTGAGCCATACTTTGCAAACTCCCAGATTATATCCCTAAATGAAAACTGGGAGACTCTGTACTGACCCTTAGTTTCTGGCCTCCTGCCTTATGTGTCATTTCTAAGCAAGAAGCTTCGGTCGAGAGTGGTGGGCATTACCTGGCTTAGAGGTCACGCTCACGGCACCTCCAGGACTGAGCTGCTGGATTCTCCCTTATACTGTCATTCATCCTGCCCTCCCTGTACTTTTATCCAAAAGAATCTCACTAGCAGATAATTTCACAAAGGGCAAACACACTGTTTAGTATCCAAGCAGTGCTCAGTAAATGGAGGCTACTACTATGTAATACTATGATTAGTTTTATTATCATTGCTATTATTATTATTATTATTACTGCCTTTCTGTGCTTACTTTGTTAGATTGACCTGACAGGGAATATAATAGATGAATAAAATATGATTGCATCTTCAGTAATCAGAAAATAACAAATGTAAACATTTCCATCGATGGAGAAGGGACCAAGTAGAAGTGAAGATACATCAAGTGAATAAGGTAATATGACATGGTGAAGACAGAGAAGGACAGGTGCACATCCTGGAAAAAGACCACACCCTAGAGTGACCTGGTTCACACCCTCTACTGAATTAAAGTCCCTAAGTTGACAAACAAGGGGTTGAGTAGGGCTGACACCAGCTTCTGTGGCCAGAGTTCACTCTGGTCTGTTAGTGCCTGCACCTGCCTGGTTGGTACCCAGGGCATTTTGGTTGTTAAATGCTTCTATCTCTACGAACAAAGTTTCCAGTGGATTCTCAAAAACCATTTAGCACTGGCCAAACTTTTAAAAAACATTCATTTATTCATTTCATGGATGTGTGCCTGTGTTAAATTGATATTTACTGACTGCCTGACACAAACCAGCCTGGTACGAGGCACTCAGGTACATACAAAAGCTAACATGGGCCTACCCTCAAGGAGCTCAGAGCCAAGGAATCAGGACAACAGATGTAAACTGTAGATATCTCAGCACTGCAGAGACTCAGATCACTGAGAGTCAAGTTTTTCATGCCTAAATCTGCACAATCTAGCACTGAGGGAGGTCTGCCTTGGATCAACGTGATTTGCTCTCCCAGGTATGCTCTGGGTTCTTAAGGGCTAACGTGTTGTATTTGGGGAGAATTCTTTCCATCTTCACTTGCAATCTTACTTCATTTCCACAGCCATCCCATCCCATCCCATGTGTTTTAAAAAGGAAAGGAGAACTATGTGAAGTCACCAAAGGCAAAGATAAATCAAGATGTCATTACTCAGGATAGCTGCGTTGAGCCAACAACTCTCCAATTTTATAACTTAGAAAAGATTCATCTTTTGGAACATGTTTGGAACACCCACCAGCTTATTATGACATATTCACTGTGTGCATACTCAGTCAACCAAAAGCTTCCTCCTTTTTTAACAGTGAATATCTAATCACAAAAGCACTTAAAGATCAATCGGAATCTTAAATTGGGTCAACACCTCCAAAACTCATCACAGATGAGACTATCCAGCTATCATTTTATGTTGATTTGAGCTAATATAAATTTAAATTATTTCAGTACTTTCTAACTAGATATAGTTCTAGCCATTATTTATTTCTAATGTATTTCCCTCTTTTTTCTCATAATAAAGGACTTCTCTTTTTTTGGAAATTGCTCCTTTCCCATTAAAGTGCTCATCAGTAGGTAGAACTGACTCTATCCCTTGGCTGCAGGCCTTGCATAAGCAGGGCTGTACAATTAGCCTCAAAACCGTTGAGAAACAGGCTGTCTGGTTCATTAGCATCTTTAGCATTAAGTATCACAAAGAGCTTAGCATTGCCAGGGGCTACCTTTTGCCCCTACAAAGAGCTATATGAGAATGGAACCAACATGGAGAGAAGCAGAGTCAAGAAATGCTTAGAAGGATGGATTGTTTGTAGAATTGGTTCAATCCCTGAATCCCACAGATTGGGTTCTCATGGAGCAGACGCTTACACAGAGTTTGAGATAAACGCTTTTAATCAATGATTAAACCCAGTGAAAGGAAGGATGTCAAAGGGGACGGGGAAGAGAAAGGGACCGAACTCTGATGTGGTCCAGTGGAGACTTGGCCATCATGGCGGGAAGCTCTAGATTAAACACTGCCCATCAGACTTGGCCAGCATTGGGCAGAAATGGCTGACCCTCTCTAACCCTGCCTTGCTCAGTCACCAGGTGTGGGCTGGCTCAGGAAGTGGCTCTCTGCAGCTGGGGAAGACCAGGAAGGAGCAGAGTGCTAAAGGCCATCCTCTGACCCTACACTCCGTAGCGAGGCAGCAAGTCCTTCTGGGTGGCACTTCTCTTTGTAAACCACACAGCTCTACTAGAAGTCATTTGATCAACCCAATTATGTGAGCTGGTAAACTCCCAATTTTCTTCAAGCCAGTTTGACCTCAGTAACTTCTATTTGCAATCAAGAGACTCTAGTGCTTCCTTTCAAAGTTAAAGTTCCTCTGGAATGCCAACATTCCAGCAAGACGTAGACTGGGGAACACAATTTAAGCCGCAGCAGCCCACAAGGTGGTAATCATGTCTGTTAATCGCGCCCCAAATCTGCAGTCTCCAGACTGCTCATACATTTCACATGGCTGAAGATGGGAGATATTTGTTTTATTGTGCTAAGAGTTGTGATTAAAGTTGGCAAGTCTTTGAGGGACAAGTACTTTGGTTTGTATGCCACAGAACAAATAAAGTCCAGCATATTTACATTTGAATAAGCTTTACCATGATGGGAAGCAGACTTCTCAGTTTTCCTTCTGGTCAGAAAGATCCACTCTAACTTGCTTATCTCTCAGTAATGTGTTTGTTTCTCTGAGATCGGTGACTTATACATTAATAATGCCCTTTTTGTTCTGCAAGTGGCCAAGTTTGCAATAGTGAGCACCAGAGGAAAATCCAACCAGCACTCCAGGCTCATACTGGGGAGCTAATTAAATTATTTTCATATGTGCTGAAGTTCATTTTCACTTTGGGTAGCTATCTTGTTAAGCATCTGAATTTCTGGCAGTATTTCAATTTATACCAATGTAGCATAAAATTTGCAATTCCGGCAGCCCGATAAGAATGATGTGAATATACACACACATATCATTTTCATAGATATTATATATATAGAGAGAGAGGTCCAACGGTACATATTAATAAATGTGGGTGTGTGACAGAGAGGGAGAGGGAAAGAGAGAGAGAAACTGCAAGGACTCCAATTTGTGTCATGGTACAAAACTAAGTAACAAATGATAATGGTGTAAGGATAAAGCATTGCTCAGCACCGTTAGGTAATCGAAATGAATTTGATCTTGTTTGCCTTTTAAACCCTCCTTGTTGGAATGAGTCAATTGTTCATAAACTTCTCTGGGTCGACTATTCTTTTGCAGAGTTTCTCACGTTCCCACTCGGCTGACAGAATCCAATACTCGGGTTTATCAACGTTCTCGGGGTGATTTGCGGAAGCAATAGCAATACAAATGCTGTGGGCCTGACCCTGGAGCTCACTCAGCAAGCACAGACAGCAGCAACTGAGCACCACTCACCTCCAGAGTGTGGCGGGGGCCCGCAGAGCAGCACGACACCTTGGCCTTCGCGCACGGACACTGTACTTCTCATTTTGGTTTTAAAATTCTCCAGATCTGATTTGAAAACAAAAGAAGACTGCATCTCAGAAAGAACAGTAAAATTAAAATTTTTGCACCAAGACGTTCTTTTCTTTTGGGAAACGATTCTTAAGCCTCTTTTCAAGAACCTCAAGAGGGGAACAGTTGCTTTGAAGTAGAAAAGCTGCATTCTGATTTCTTTATTAAGGCGTGTAGACATTTAGCGATACAATAGAAATATGTACCCTTTGACCCCACGTTGTTGCCATAGTGTCAAAGATGGCAGTGAACTATCTATCCAAAAAGGCA
Source organism: Mirza zaza (assembly GCA_008750895.1). NCBI lineage: Eukaryota > Metazoa > Chordata > Mammalia > Primates > Cheirogaleidae > Mirza > Mirza zaza. The sequence continues at coordinate 45,733 of VSMD01128915.1, forward strand.
AGGCATACAGCAGAATGAACTAACCAGACAATACAATTCAAAGGAAAAATTAGAATATCCTGAATCAAAATATACATAAATATGATTTCCTTATCTGCATGACTGATTCAGCATTCTCATGAAGACTTTTAGGTTTACCTTGTAATAAAGACCAAATTTCTTGAATTTTTCTCCTAAAATATTTTTTCATAGATAGCTTACTATAGCCATATTTATTGTGTATTTATTGCTGTTATTTACAAAGATATTTGAAAATATTCACTTTTGGGGACAAATCCTATTTGTCCCACATCCTGAAGGGCTCTGTGAAGATATGTATCACTGGAAATTACCAAATAAGTAGAATTGTAAGGATGAAAGTAAATTCTCATATTCCATTTTATTTATAGCTGCAAAAAAATATAAATTATTTTTATAACTTCCCAAAGTATTTTTTTCAAGTGCTTAATGAAATTTAAAAAAAATACCAATCAAGTCCAAATACTATTAATATTTTGATTACCAAGTTATTTTTAGAAAACATTTAATTTCTTCTAATAACAATCCAGGGCAGCAAATGCTGGTTCATGCTTTCCAGTTTAAATTACAGTAGAGAGAAAATTCTATTGACTTCATTTTTTGAAACACTTAAGTCTATGGGGAAAAAGAAAGAACAACTCTACTGTTTCTCTAAACTCCCACTTAAAAAAAAAATGCTTGTGAATTATGCAGTTAATATACTCCATGGTGTCACTTTCTGTATCAGAACAATTGTACTGTCAATTTCTGAAAGAATATACTCATATCATAGCTCTTCAGGGTTGATATAAATTGCCTAAGTGGTGACTATGCACAGTGAGGCAGTATATGGATTTTAGAATACAATTTGAAAAATTTCAACTTTTCTTTGAAAAATGTAAAAAGCAAAATAATTATCTTCAGATTGATAAAACCGCAATCTGCAGACACTCATGGATATTCTAAGCACCATAAAGCAGAACATCAGAGGGAAATAAGAAGGCCTATGTGCCTCTTTTTATTGTTACTGAAAACAGTATTAAATTGGTAGGTTATAAGCATGGAATAAAGTAATTCAGCAAAGCTGACATTATGTTTGCCCAGAAAAGATGACAAAATTGTGGTTATGGACTTATTTTAACCATAGGTTACCCTATAGAAATGATATGATAACATAGCATTGCATCATCTTAAATCTGTAACTAAAATGCAACATTCTCAAAAAATTAAGGCTCTTGAAGTGTAACTGAGTTGAAATTACAAAATCAGACCATCCAAATGTTTCCCAGTGGCTAAATGGGGACACACATCGTATCAGAATATATTTTATACAGGGAAAAATGATTTCCAAAGATGATTTTTTTTTGGCAACCAAGTATGCATTATTGCTCCTTTCCTGCCCAATTCCTTGTTTTCTTCTGCCCTATAATTTCATACCGTAGAAGTTTTCCATCACTTATTTTAGCTAGAATGTGCAAAAAAGTACAAAATAGTTCTTCAGAAACCAATACTGTCTCTTCCAAAGGAAAAATCTTTTTTTTTTTTTTTTTTTGCCTAAGCACAGATACAGCCTGGCATATATCTGCCCACTGGTCTAGACACCTGACTGATAACTCTCTCTGCAGTACATAAGGACAAGGAACATTTCTTTAGATACCTGATATGACCCTTTCATGGAGCATAAGCATTAGGGATAACAAAGAAAAATAACAGAAGGGGCTCCAGCACATTTTCTAGGGTCTTGTTGACTGTAAAACATTGTGATTACAACAGAATTCTTTCTACAAAGCAGTATTTCTTGAATTCTCAGTTTATGTTATTCAAAGTGTGGTCCAAGGACCATCTTAAATACTGGGATTCTTCTTTAAAAATGTAGATACTTGGGAATCACTTAAAACTAGTGAATTAGGATCTCCGGGCGTCAAATCCAGGGATCTGAATTTTTAATAAGCTTACTAGTTGAACCTTAAGTGCACCAAATATTATTTTGTGGTTTCCAAATAAGATGTATAAAGTTCACCCCAGATTAAGCATGTTAGAATATATCTCAAAGTTTTGGAACATATGAAAGTGCCTATGAGACAGAGAATGTGTTAAATAGCCATTGAGCATCAAAGATGAAAAAGGGAGCAACCACTTTTTATTACACAAGTATTTATTGTGAGCCTACAAAACGTCAGCCCCGTGTATGGTAGGTTTTGAAGGTATGAATTATTGGGGCCTCCTTTTAAGGAGAGCACTGTCTGGTTTGGAGATGGAGGTGAAATGAAAAGCTGCATTTGAAATGGTACTTGCTGGAAAGGTGGTGAGTACACAGAGGAATGAACACTTAACCTTTCCACTTACAGGTGTAAAAGGTGCTTCAAAGAGCACAGCTGGCCAAATGGGAGGGTGGTATGAGTCGGGGGGCAGGGATGAGCGTTCTTTCAAACAAAGAGAGTAACATCAGAAAAGCATAGGTGCTTAAGAATGCACATGTTATGGTCAAGGTATAAAAAGACTTTCCTTCTTTTGTTGGAACACTAGAGACTATGTGAAAAAAAGTAGTAAAACTGTCTAAAACATTTCAGATCAATGAGATACCTCCTGGATGATTGTATGTGTAACCCAAATGCAAGCCAAATTATATATGGTCCAATTTTAGCAAGAGTCATATTAGAAAAAGCTCTGTTCGGGAACCAAAAATAAGTAAAAAGCAATCCGATATTTATTGAGTAGAAACTTCTCAGCTTTTTCTTTTTGCCTTATTTCCAATTTTTACAAACTCTGTCATTATTCTGGAGCCTCTAATTAGCTACTTTAAAAACAAACCAACATGATAAAGAGCATCTACAAATAACTACAGCTAACACTATATTTAATGGTGAAAGACTGAACGTTTTCTAACATCAGGAATACTACAACGAATTCTCACCACTTTTAGTTAACATAGTATTAGAAGTTCTAACCACTGCAACAAAAAAATAAAATAAAATAAAACATAAAAAGGATATAGTTTGAAAAAGAAGAAATAAAAGTATCGTTAATTGAGATGACATGGTTATCTAAATAGAAAATTAAAAAAAAAATCTTTAAAAAGACCCCAGTTTAAATAGAAAATGAAAAAAAAAATCTTTAAAAATCCTAGCACTAATAAATAAGTTAAATAGGTCTCTATATATTATTATAATGAGCATGCAAAAATAAAAATTAAAATATCAAAACCATTTACAATCATTAAAAAAAATAACTACTTAAATATACACATAACAACACATGCAAAAGATTTGGATACTGAAAATTACAAAGTGCTGATGAAAAAGAAAAAAACAAAACAAAACACAGAGACCTAAAATTATACATGGAAACACATAGTGTTTTCATGGATTGTTATACTCAACATTGTTGCCGTTCTCCCCATACTGATATATTGTCAGTACTACAGAAGGTCATTTTGTTCAATGCCAGACTGCATATGTGGTGGTGACATCACAGCTGCCATAATGTTGTAGCAAAATATATTAATCACATGTTTTGTGGTGATGGTGGTGTACACGAGCCTACTGTGATGCCAGTCATATAGAAGGATAGCACACACAATTGTGTATAATACATAATACTTTATCAATAAACAACTCTGCTACTGGTTTATGTATTTAATATACTATACTTTTAATCTTAGAGTGTACTCCATATTATTTTTAAAAAATGGTTAACTGTAAGACAGCCACAGGAAGGTCCTTCAGGAGGAATTCCAGAAGACAGGGTTGTTATCATAGGAGATGACAGTTCCATGTGTCTTCTTGCCCCTGAAGACCTTCCAATGGGACCAGATGTGGAGGTGGAAGACAGTGAACTTGATGGCCCTAACCCTGTGTTGGCCTGGGCTAACGGCTGTGTTTATATCTAAATTTTTAACAACAAAAATCTTAAAAAGTAAAAATAAATAATTTTTAAAATAGAGAAAAGCTTATAGAATAAGGATACAAATAAAGAATATATTTTTGCACATCTGTACAATGTATTTGTGTTTTCAGGTAAGTGTTAACACAAAAAAGTCAACAAGTTAAAAAAAACATTAAAAAGTTTATAACATAAAAAGCGACGGTAAACTAAAGTTAATTTATTATTGAAGAAAGAGATTTTTTTTTTATAAATGTAGTATAGCCTACGTATCCAGTGTTTATAAAGTCTACAGTATTACACAGTAATGTCCTAGGCCTTCCCATTCACTAGTCACTCATTCATTGACTCACCTAAAGCAACTTCCTGTCCTGCAAGCTCCATTCATGGTAAGTGCCCTGTACAGGTGTACTGTTTTCTATCTTTTGTACTGTATTTTTACTGTACCTTTTCTAGATATGTTTAGATACCCAAATACTTACCCTTGTGATACAACTTCCTACAATGTTCAGTACAGTAACATGCTGTGCATGTTCATAGCCTAGGAGCAATAGGCTATAACATGCAGCCTAGGTGTGTAGTAGGTCATTCTATCTAGGTTTGTATAAGTGTACTCTATGATACTGGATGAAAACTGCCTAACAGCACATTTCTCAGAGCATACCCGTGTCACTAAGTAATGAATAACTGCATAGGTTTAATGTAATTTCTTTCAAAATCCCAGCAAGTTTTCTTGGTTTGTTTTATTTTTATATTTTATAGATACAGGTAAGTTTATTATAAAATTAACATGTAAAAGAACAGGCCCTAAAATAGTTAAAACAACCTTGACTAAAAATAAAGTACAAAGAATCATTCTACCTAATATTAAGGCTTATTATATAGCTACAATGATCCAGATAGTGTGTACTAGCAGAGGGACAGACACACAGATGCACAGAATAAAAGGGATAACCTAGAAATAGATCCACACAAATATGCTCAACTGATTTTGAGAAATGCACCAAAGCAATTCAAAGGAAGAAAGGATAGCCTTTCCATAATTCAACAAATGTTGCTGGAACAACTGGAAAACCATGGTGGGGGGTTGGCGTGGAATCTCAACCTCAACTTTATCCATATATAAAAATTAACTCAAAATGGATCACAAACTGAAATGTACAACATAAAACTATAGAACTTTTATTTAAAAATAGAAGAACATCTTTGGGATCTAAGACTAGGCAAAGTGTTTTTAGACTTGACACTAAACACATGGTCTATAAAAGGAAAGATTGATAAACTGCACCTCATCACAATTAAAAACTTTTGCTTTGTGAAAGCCCAAGTGAAGAGGATAAAAATATACCTACGGACTGGGAGGAGATACTTGAAAGCTTACCTACTGTATGATTCCATTTACATAACATCTTTTTAAAATTACCAAATTTCAGAAATGGGATTAGATTACTGGTTGCCAGCCACTGTTCAGGGAAGGTGGAGGCAGAATACAGGTGTGCTTATCAAAGGACACTGAGGGATCCTTATGGGAATGGTGCTATTCTCTATCTTGACTATGGTGGTCGGTACATGAACCTACATGCGTGATAGAACTATGTAGAATTAAATGCACACACACACACAAATGAATACATGCAAAACTGGAGAACTCTGAATGAGAACACAAGCAAGAAAGTAAAGATAAAATCCAAACTCTCCACATTACCTTTTATGCTTTTTCCTCTTTCCCCACACCACCTACAGGTCAGAAGCAGCTCTCTCTGTTTCCCTTTGGCCATCAGGTGTGCCATGCTGCTCTACCAAAGCCCAAAGCACAACATGGTGCCAGTGTCTTCCAAGTCACCATCAAAGAGAGAGGTCTGACTGCTTCCTTGTGAAATTTCACATGGCTCATTTCTGGGATAAAAGCCTCTATCTTGGTACATGTCTGTTAAATATCTCTGTTGGGCTAGGCTTTCTATTGGCTTCTCAAGCACTTCACTTTTAAGTTGATCTCCACTCCCCACCAATGGGGAGTGAGGAAGATCTCAGGAAACCACCAATGGACACAGAGAAGATACTGGGGTCTTTTTGACTTCCTCTGACCTTCCTGTGCTCCATTTGGTATCTAATTCCACTTCCTACATCCTGCCGGTGTTGGTATTTCACTTGGATTAATCTAGGTATTATCCTTATGCAGGATAAGTCAGAGACCTTAAGAGAAAATATGGATTGATAAAGTCTACTAATGTGTCCTAAACATATTTGACCAAACAATTCTATGTTGAGCATTTTATGGGAAATCCTGGCAAAGGCCATATGTGCAACTTGGTATATAAGTATGAAAAAAGATGACAAGAAACTGCAAATTAAAACACACCGTTTTCTCCCCAAAAGAATTAAAACGGAACATAAAAGTGGCAATATGTCTGAAATGGTGGCTAGGTGACTAAATGGTCATACAATTAAAAACAAATTTGAGTTCTGCCTCAAAACATTTTGTATATATTTGCAATTAGAGCAGCTATTAAAATCACTATCAGAAAATTCCATGTGAGCTTTACTACTTGTGTAACACAACCCTATTTGATGTTCTGAGGTAAAGTGTTACCTCTTCAATTAAAATGTAAAATATTACCCAGGAGTCATAAATGATACCAAGAAAACAGATAAAAGCAATGGAATGGTCTTCCATGCATAATGTCTTAAATGTCTTCAATGTTTAATGTTGAAATGCTTAGTGATTGGTAGTTACCAAATTAAATCTTTACCCAAACAGTGTAACTGACAAGACTACCTTTCAAATAATCGGGTCACTGCCAATAAAAGAAAGTTGTGCACTGCCATGCAAAAGCTAAGAAAAAACTCAATGAACACACCCCAAAAGGCAATCAAAATCCAAACTACAGTTCGGTTATGGTTTTTACCTTTATCTTGGCAGTGTCAGATGCTACAAATAAAGAAGCCGCCCATGCAATGATTTGGTTTCACCATCAAGTGGTAAAATTTCAATAAACTGAGAAATCTCATTAAAGAATACCCACAACCTTTCTTCCTACTTGCTGGCACATGCAGAAGTCCCTGGAAGATCTCCCAAATCTGAATATTGGACATAGTCAACTGACTCCTAGTCATCTTCAGTATCAGCATGTCCAAAACTCAACCATTATATCCTGCCCTCTATGCCAATTTCCAAATCCAAAGTGTCTCCTTTTTTGTTCCCTTTCTTATTTAATACATCAATACAATTCTCTCTCTCTCTCTCTTTTTTTTTTTTTTTTTTTGAGAGAGAGTCTTACTCTGTTGCCAGGGCTAGAGTACAGTGGCATCATTATAGCTCAAAGCAACCTCAAACTCCTGGGCTCAAGCAATCCTCCTTTCCTCAGCCTCCTAAGTAGCTGGGACTATAGGCACATGCCACCATGCCTGGCTAATTTTTTATATTTTTAGTAGAGACAGGGTCTCATTCTTGTTCAAGCTGCTTGGCCTCTCAGAGTGCTAGGATTACAGGCATAAGCCATCACACCCAATGACACCAATACAATTTGCAAAATGTGTAATTATCGATAAAGCCTCTATGGGAGAATTTTTTGATGGCAAGGCGTGTCTTACGAAACTAAAAGTTTTCCCTTATGTGAAAACAACGGCATGTTCAACATAGTTAGATAGTATCTTAGTTTTGTTTTCTCCAAAACAAGAGCCTCAGAAAGATCTTGGTGACATACTTTCCAGGGAATGTGATCTCAGGAGGTCGGGGGGAGGGAGTGGGAAGAGTAAGAGAGAGATGGAGGAAAAACCAACAAGTGGGTGCATTAATGAAGCTCTCCTCTAGGCAACAGAGGCTGGTAAGCTACAATGCATTTGCATAGTCAGGCAACAGGTTTCTTAGGCCAAACTAAGATGACCGCAAGAGTGTTTTTTCCAAGCCAGGCTTCCAGTGCAGCAAGCCCAGCTTCTGTCAAGCCTGACTTCCAGTGCAGCAAGCCGGGCTTCCGGGGAGCCGGGCTTCCGGCATGACTCACTAGGCTTCCAGTGTGCTAGCCTTGCAGCAAGCTGGGCTTTTGTCGCTATGCCCAGCTTCCGGCAAGCTGGGTTTCCACAAAGCCTGGCTTCCGGCAAGCCTGACTTCCGGTGTGGAAAGTTTGGCTTCCTGCAAGTCTGGCTTCCAGCTCGCCTGGCTTCCAGCAAAGCCTGGCTCCCTGCTGCGCAAGGTGAGCTTATGGCACGCCTGGCTTCCGGTGCGGCAATCCTGGATTCCAGGGTGCTAGCCGGGCTTCCAGGCGCAGCAAGCACGGCTTGAGTCAGCACATTTCTGTAACCAAGGTGTTATCTTCTGTGTAAACTCATGTGATCACGGTTTCGCGTAGCATGTTGTCACTATTGTTCTGAGCCCTACATAAGCGTGCACCATATTCTCCCTGCAAGCATTATCATGCCCCCACCCACAATAAAGAGTATGTAAAGAGTCTGTCCCTGCTGCTGCTCACCTCTTCTTTCAATTCCCCACACCTGTTCTGGTGCACTCTCTAGCCCTAGGTAGAGCCCCCTCCCCACAAGGCTTGATTCCAAATGAACCTCTGGTATACATATAGAACGCCTTTCAGAAGAATCCACTGGAAAGATAAGAATTTGGGGTGTTTATACACAGGCTTCCAACACCAATAATGGAGGATTTTTCCTTGGGGGCAATAATTCCCCTATCTGCATCAGAGCTTCCACTGTGAACTTACATGGAACTGTCTATCCCTACTGCAAATGAACTGGAGGTGGATAGAGGGGGTGTTATACAGGCAGCAAAAATGTCTACTGCAAAGAGGTTTTTTTAGTAAAGGCTCAGTCTTTATTTTTCCCCAAGAAATTTTGGTTACATGTTGACTTTGCCACATCCCAACCATGATTTGAGATGCCATGCCCTTTCCCCTCCTACAACATTCACCGTGTCCATTAGTTGATGGTTTACCCACCTCAACCCCGCTAACCCCCAAGGAACATTACTACTGTGTGAGCACCTTAGTGTTGATCAGTCAGTGCCAGTTTGATGGAGAGTACAAGTGGTGCCTATTCTTCAATCCTGTGATACCTCACTTCGGAGGATGGGCTCAAGCTCTATCCAGGAAAACATAAGAGGTGCTAGATCTCTGTCATTTTTTATAATTGAGTAATATTCCATTGTATACATATACCATATTTTATTAATCCACTCATGGATTGATGGGCACTTGGGTTGTTTCCAGATCCTTACTATAGTGAATCGTGCTGCCATAAACATTCGAGTGCAGGTGTCTTTATTATAGAATGACTTTTGTTCCTGTGGGTAGATGCCTAATAGTGCTATTGCTGGATCAAATCGTAGTTCTACTTTTAGTGCTTTGAGATGTCTCCAAATTCTTTTCCACAGAGGTTGTACTAATTTGCAGTCTCACCAGCAGTGTAAGAGTGTTCCTATCTCTCCACATCCTTACCAGTATTTGTTGTTTTGGGATATTTTGATAAATGCCAATCTTACTAGAGTTAGGTGACACCTCATTGTGGTTTTGATTTGCATTTACCTACTGATTAGAGATATTGAGCATTTTTTTTGTTTGTTTGCTGGCCATTATTCTGTCTTTTTTTGAAAAGTTTCTGTTAATTTCATTTGTTCATTTATTGATGGGGTTGTTTGATTTTTTTCTTGTGATTTCTTTGAGTTCTAGATAGATTCTCAGTCTTTTTAAAAGTTTTAAACCAGGTGTGTACTGTAAGTGTCCAAACAGAGAATGAAATATCAAGTCTATACTTTTCTAAGCCTACTTAGGAAATAGGGAAGTACCTATTAAGAGGTTAACATCCTCTTATTGTTGTTTTGTTGGATCTGTTGTTTTGTTTTTAAATACAACTTGGGAAATATCAGCCCAAAGGGTGGGGTTTAACTACCAAAGTATACCTTATGAAACTCTTCTGCATAGGTACTCCCTAGTTCAGCTTCAACTCTGTCTCTCATCCCCTCATTTCTCCGGCACTACCAACTCCCAGCCACATACAGTAAAACTCACTTTTTCATGGACGTAGAATTTCCTTGATTTTTATTCATCTTCAAAATCAGCTTTGACCACATCCCTTCCTTGAAATTCTTGAAATTGTCTTTGTTCTTTCACCTCTATACTTTCCATACTGTTCTATTTTTCCACCTTGTTCTCTTATGCTGGGGGCTCCACCAACATTACAGCCTTGTCATTTTCTTCTTTATATTTCTAGACTGTCACATATTTCTTGGCCTGTCTAGATTGTAAATGAATGTCTGAAATGAGCATTCATCGTCTCAGTTTCCCTTGGGATTTCCATGGTGCATATTCTTGCCAAAGTTAAATTCTTAATGTCTGTGTCACATATTTCCTAAATTCCTTTACCAGTGAGATTTAGAAAAAGAACACAGGAATACGAACACCAGGTATCTGGTCTTTGGGCTACCATGATTCAGTTCTGCAGGACTGGAGATGTGTCACCTGATCACTCTGTGCCTCCCTGTTTCCATTTGTGAAGTTGGGACCAAGCCTACCCTCTGACCCTCCCAGGTGTTTTTGAGAGAGGAGCGTTAGTATCACAGATCTGTAAGCCTTTCAAAAATGAAAACAATTATACAAGTGCAAGGTTTCATTATTCCTTTTGAGTCTCTGGTTTAACAACTATTTTTATTTCAATCTCTTTTATGTGTCTGTTAGAATTTCTCAAACATTCACAGATTCCCCTATCTTAAAAATAAAACATGCCTTGCAATGATCCTCATGCCTGATGTTTCTTAACCATGCCCCTTTCCCCAAGTCCATGACTGTCTCTGTGTTTCCTTTCACCTTTTACCTTGGGTTGAACTCAAGTGTTTGTCCCCTAGAATCAGACAATCCCAGGTTCAATTTCTTTTCTGATGCTCTCTATCTGTTTGACCTGGGGCAGATTGCTTCACTTGTTGATCCGCAGGTTCCCTATCAGTAAATGGCAGATAATGATAGCAATTATCTCTGCTATTACTGTGAGGAAGGAATAAGAAAACCCATGCAAATTACTTAAAACAGTGCCTAATTTATAAGCGTTAAAAAAATGATAGCTGCTACCATTTTCCTTACATTCTTTCAGAAACCTCACCAAGTCTCAAAATTCTACCACTACATCTCTGTCAGTGATGTGTCTATCATATTTTGATTCAAAACATGTATTTTCTGCACACCTTCTAGCCAGTTTTAAGATACCCAACTGCGATCTCATATTCGGCACTGCATTTTCCCGTACACATGATACGGCTTCTCTTCTGACCTCCGTCTGTCTGGTTTTTATTCTCTCAAAGATTCTCACATCCAACTTGTCACTTCTTTTTCCTACATTTGCTTAATCTATTAAATATGATCATGTTAATTGTCCTGCAAAATCCAGCCTCTCTCCTCCCATCTATAATTTCTCACTATGACAATATTAATTTTACTGGAAGTATTTTATAAAACAGATTCAGCTGACATGCATGAAGCATACGGTCTCAGTATGCTTGTTTGTTTTTTATACCTTAGTATTCCTAATGCCATAAGGATTGCTCCATCAGCACTGACTACATGGATATATGAAGGAATTAATGCACAGAGGATTTGCTAGGCAATGTGATAGAAATTTTCTGGAATTTACCTCATTTAATATTTACCAAAGCTCTATTATAAAAGTATTGTTCTTTCATGATCTAGAAAACTGTAGCTCAAAGCTATTTTGGAATTTGATGAGATGATGCAGTAAGTGGTGGAGCCATGACTCACATCCAGTTACACTGATTTCAAGTCGAGTTCTTTTCATCTTTGTATTACGCAAGAAATCCATCCAACGTTCAGGCTGCTCTCCCCACCTGCCGTCTCTCTCTTCCCATTCAATTCCTCTCTCCTCTACCCACAGAGTTCAGTTTTCTTTACAAAACATACCCTCAGTTTTTAACACCTTCTAAAAAGCCTACATGCATTTCCCACTGCCTAGATGACAAAGTCCACATTCCTTGTCCTAACCTCCATTCAATCAATCAACAAGTGTGTACGTATATACGTGTGCATAGGAAGTACATGCCTAGGTTCTAGGTATTTGGACAAGAGAACATAGCCTGTCACTATAAATATTTTTGATTCCAAAACTTGGCTTATGCCCCATGCTTCTCTTTTCTACTTATGTTAAGTCAACTTATCCTGAAGGTCTAGTTCAAAATGTTACTTCTATGTGAGGAAATCATTCTCTGAACATTCTGGATGTTTGTAGTAATTTCATTTCAGGGTGGTCTGCTTAGCAAGATTAAGACCAAGGACAAGGGCCTCCTCTACCTCCTCTTGTTGTCTTCCACAGACCTAAGACTGTACTTACACAGTACAGATGGCCTCAAAGTAAGCAGCAAAATCCATTCCCTCTATGGTACTGTCAGGTGTCCAGAGTAAACAGAATGCTCTTGTGCCTAGCAGCTACCCTCTAGCATGCCCTTCTGCTTCCATTAGTTGAATTAGTTAAATTTGCTAACAAAATTGATTATGCTGGTAACATTTTCACTGAAATTAAATTACTAGAGAAATTCAAAGTTTAAAAAATATGAATATAAAAAGAGATTTGTTATATATATATAAACACATTTAAATGCTTTTGAAAAAGTCAGGGGAGGAAATCCACCCTTCTTCACCCTAAAACTGTTACCAAAATAGATGAAATAGTATGAGCAAGACTACCACAACAGCTTGGAAAACACAAAGTAAAAATATTTAATCTATTTATTCTATTTCAGTACCCAGATTGTTTCAGAAATATTTTTTTAATGATAACTCAAAGGCAAAGAAAAATAGTAATTGGAAATCACAGAAAATCAACAATGGGTACAAGTTTATACAAATAATGCAATGAACCCCTACTGTCCAACCTTTCTAAAAGAAGCACATCAGCACATTACAAAACAAAAAGCACACAGTTGCATATTCAAAGCAAAAATATATTGTTTATGATATTTATATACCTTTTAAAAATGATTACCTTTTGAAAAAGAATTTTTCAAATAACAGTCCAACTACTTGTTCTGACTACATCAAATATGAAAGCCCCTTCCACATTTAGTAAAAAGTAAAAAAAAAAAAAAAAATGCTGGCTTGCCAAAACAACCAAGAAACATTAAGAATAATGTTTATGCTATTGACAGTTTTCTCTTTTAATGTACCTGGTCTAAGAAAAACAAATAAACAAGAGAAAACAACTCCTTCCATTTGATTACGGATATTAATTTTACCCATAATACTAAAGTTTAAAACATGAATAGTTAATGTAAACTGAAGAGTAAAATAAATCTTTACTCTCTGGGAGGTGTTTCTTCTTACACTTTATGTATATTTTAAAAACTCAGATTTATTATCAAACTACACATTTTCATTTTTGTGGCAGCAGTAGAAATCATTTTCCTTTTCTTTGAAACAGAGATAGCTAAGGTATATGTGAGGTATAAGATAATTCAGAAAATCTCTGTGAAAAGTATATTTTAAAAGTCAATTTGGTTTAATGGGTCAATGGAGAAAAAAGACAGCATTCTCACACAAAACATTATCAAATAGAGCTATATTTTCTAGGCTATTAAAGAATGTCATATTTCAAAAACTGATCACTATACTGGATGTGGCATGGAGGGGTTGTAATCTTCAGTTATACAAAGATGCACTGGGTCTTTTCACTTAGTAACATCTCCTTACGAATTTGGAAATAAAGAGATCATATAAAATGACATTATTCTGAATATGTGAACAAATTATACCACTTCAATGCAGTTATCTTAATTATATACTCAAACATTTTTAAAAGCTTTTTAATAGTCTAGATTAAAATGTCTCAGTGGTTTTTTTCAGCAAAGAACTTGAAGTTAGGCAGAGACTTCAGTGGGAATATCCACCACAAAAAAGTAGCTCTGAGATTTACACAAATTTCTCAGACTCTTTGATGCTCAGGTTCCTAGTGTGAAAAATGCAGATACTATATAACCTGTGCTAGTGGCCTCCTAAGAAGATTATAGGAGAAAACAAATGCAAAATTCTAGGGATACATTAGGTGCTCAATAAGTGTTAGTGTGTTACTACTTCCTCTGTCCTGGCAAGGATAAGCCCAGCATCTCTTCCTTGCCACATCTATCCAGACTTATTCCACACCCAAGCGCAGCTAAAGTTTTCCTTCTCTCTTCAACAACTGCTCCAGTATATCCATATTTATCATCTTGCTTTTCATAGGTGTTCTCCCAAAGAACACCACGATTTCTACTGGCATCCCCCTTAAGTTGGTAGAGTGGTTGTTTAGTAATATTTGGTGAATTCAACACATGAGTGTTAAAGCTACTAATATTTGTTAACTGTGGCTGACTGAACATATCAGTCATTGAGATGGTTTAGAAATTTCATCAGTTTCCTTTAAAGCACATGTGATTTTAGTAATGAATATAACATGTTACAGAGTAAACTTAATTTTGTCCATTATAGGAATATTGAAAAATAAAAATACATTAGCATAATTCAATAACTCTCCTAACTCTACAGGAAAAATATCAGATTTCTTACTCTTACTTACAAATAGTTCATTTTTAAGTGCTCTACTCACCAGCACATTGCCAGACTAAGAGCATAGTTCACAGGTGGTGAGAACTCCTATGGTCTGTCATTTAAAAAGTGCCCTTGTTACATAGAAAGACCTAATTTAGGATTTTTTTCTTTAATGATATTATCACTGCACACTGAAAATTTTCACCAAAATAAGAGAGAGAGGAAAATCAAAGATCAGTCTATGAACCATCTGAAAAAAATACTTCCTTAACTCAAGTGAAATGGAGGTTATTTATTTATTTGCACTTTTAAAACAATTAAGAATATTATAGGGGTACAAATGTTTTGGTTACATGAATTACTTTTGTATAGTTTGAGTCTAAGTTGTAAGTGTGTCCATCACCTAAATAGTGTGCATTGTACCCATTAGGTGTGAATTACCCATCCCCTTCTTCCCCCAACCACCTGCTTGATTTCCACTGAATTTACTATCGTATGAGTGAGTGTTGATCATTTAGTTCCAATTTAATAGTGAGTATTTGTTTTTCCATTCTTGTGATATTTCACTTATGAGGATGGTCTCCAATTCCATCCAGGTTGTTACAAAAGGTATTAGGTTTTTTTTAATGGCTAATACTCCATGGTATACATATACCATATATTATTAATCCACTCATGTATTGATGAGCACTTGGGTTGTTTCCACAGCTTTCCAATTGTGAATTGTGCTGCTATAAACATTCAAGTTCAAGTGTATTTTTTACAAAATGTCTTTTTTTCCCTTTGGGTAAATACCCAGTAGTGGGATTGCTGGATTGAATGATAGTTCTACTTTTAGGTCTTTGAGGTATCTCCATACTACTTTTTATACAGGTTGAAGTCATTTGCAGCCCTATCAACAGTGTATAAGTGTTCCCTTCTCTCTGCATTCATACCATGATCTATTGCTTTGAGATTTTTTTTGATAAAAGCCACTCTCACTGGAGTTGAGTGATATCTCATTGTGGCTTTGATTTGCATTTCCCTGATGATTAGAGACGTTAAGCATTTTTTCATATGTATATTTTCCATTTGTCTATCGCTTTTGAAAAACTTCTGTTCTTATCTTTTGCCCACTTTTTAATAAGGTTGTTTGATGTTTTCTTGCTGGTTTCCTTAAGTTCTTTGTAGATTCTGGTTATTAGTCTTCTCTTGGATATATACCATGCAAATATTTTCTCTCATTCTGTATGTTATCTATTCAAATCTACTGATTGTTTCCCTGGATGTGCAGATGCTTTTTAATTTAATCAGGTCCCAATAAGGAAAGAAGAAATCAAACTATCATTCTTTGCTGATGATATGATCTTATATCTAGAAAATCCCAAATATTTTGCCAAGATGCTCC
Organism: Mirza zaza; assembly: GCA_008750895.1. Lineage (NCBI taxonomy): Eukaryota > Metazoa > Chordata > Mammalia > Primates > Cheirogaleidae > Mirza > Mirza zaza. The sequence goes on from VSMD01128915.1 coordinate 61,522, forward strand.
TGGAATTGATAAACAAATTCAGTAATGTCTCGGGTTACAACATCAATGTACACAAATCAGTAGCATTCCTATACACAAACAACAGTCATGCTGAGAATCAAATCAAAGACTCAATACCTTCCACAAAAGCAACAAAGAAAATAAAATACCTAGGAATATATTTAACCGATGAGGGAAAAGAACTCTACAGGGAGAGCTACAAAACACTGAGGAAGGAAATCACAGAGGATATAAACAGATGGGAAAACATAATGCTCATGAATTGGCAGAATCAACACTGTTAAAATGGCTACACTACCTAAAGTGATTTATAGATTCAATGCAATCCCCATTAAAATACCAATGTCATTTTTTGAAGATCTAGAAAAAAATAATTTTATGTTTTCTATAGAACCAGAAAAGACCCCAAATAGCCAAAACAGCATTCAGGAAAAAAAAAAAAAATTGAGTGTCATCACTTTATCAGACTTGAAGCTATATACTATAAGGCAATAATAACCAAAACAGCATGTTAATAGCACAAGAACAGAGACATAGACCAATGGATCAGAATGAAGAACCAAGATATAAAACCATCCTCGTATTGCCATCTGATCTTTGACAAAGCAGACAAAACCCTACAATGGGGAAAGGATCCCTGTTCAATAGATGGTGCTAGGAAAATTGGATAGCCACACATAGAAGACTGAGACAGGATCTGCACCTCTCACCACTTACAGAAATTAATTCACAATGGATCACAGACTGAAACCTAAGGCATGAAACTATAAGAATCCTAGAAGAAGATTTGGAAAAACTCTTAAGATATCGGCCTAGGCAAAGAATTTATGAAGACCCTAAAGGCAATCACAGCAACAGCACAATAAATAAATAAAGATTACTTTGTAAAGGACTAATAACAACAACTTAACAATAAAGAACAAATCTGGGGGCATCACATTACCAGACTTCAACCTATACCACAAGGTTATAGTAACCAAAACACCATGGTATTGGCAAAACTATGGGGACATAGACCAATGGAACAGAACAGAGAACCTTCACATACAGCCAACTAATCTTTGACAAAGAAAACAGAAATATACATTGGGGGAAAGTAGCCCTATTCAATAAATGATGCTGGAAAAATTGTATAGCCACATGCAGAAGATTGAAACAGTATCCGTACCTCTCATCACTCACAAAAATTAATTCAAGATGGACAAGAGACTAAAATTTAAGGCATGAAAACACAGAACTTTAGAAGAAAATTTTGGAAAAACTCTTCTGGATGTCAGTCTAGGCAAAAAACTTATGAAGATGATCCCAGTGGCAATCACAGCAATAACAAAAATAAATAAATTGGACTTGATTAGAAAGCTTCTGCACAGCTAAGGAAAGAATCAACAGAGCAAAGAGATAACCTACAGAATGTGAGAAAATATTCACAAGCTTTATATCTAACAAAGGGCTAATCACTAGAATCTACAAAGAACTCAAGAAAATCAGCAAGGAAAAAACAAACAACCCCATTAAAAAGTGGGCAAAAGACACGAACAGAAGCTTTTAAAAAGAATACAGACATATGGCCAACTGACATATGAAAAAATGGTCAACATTATTAATTATCAGGGAAATGTAAATTAAAGCCACAGTGAGATGTTACCTTACCTCAGTTAGAATGGCTTTTATTAAAAAGTCCAAAATAATAGATAACAGTGCCGATGCACAGAGAAAAGAATGCTTATACACTGTTGATGGAACTGCAATTGGTACAACCTCTGTGGAAAACATTATGGAGATTACTTGAAGAACTAAAAGTGGATCTACCATTTGACCCAGCAATCCTACTACTGGGTATTTTCCCAAAGTAAAAGAAGTCACAGACACCTGTACTCAAATGTTTATTGCATTACAATTCATAATTGCAAAGATGTGGAATCAAATGTAGCACCAATCAATTCAAGAGTGGCTTAACAAAATGCAGTATATGTATACTATGGAATACTACTCAGCCATAAGGAAGGATGAATTAAGGCCTTTTGCAACAATTTGGATGGAATCAGAGACCATTATCCTAAGTGAACTATGTAAAGATTGGAAAATCAAACACCACAGGTACTCATTATTTAAACTAGAACTAACTAGTGAGAACACATGTAAACAGAGGGAAGTAAAACTCAGTAGAAACCAAGCAGGGGGAATGGGGGAGAAAGGGATGGGTTGGTGAAAACCTACCTAATGGATACAATGAACACTATTTGGGTGATGGGCACACTTACAACCTGACTCAAGCATCAATACTTGTAACCAAAACCATTTGTACCCCCATAATATTTTGAAATTAAAAACCCCCAGAGAATTAAAATAAATTAAATAAGCATTTAACTCAAGAATTTAGGAAAGTACAGCAAAGCAACTCTACATAAAGCAGAAAATAGGAATGCAAAAAATAATATATAAGAAAATAGGAAGATGGTAGGATAAAAATATCTATAAGAATTGGTTGTTTGGGAAAATTTTCAAGTAGGATAAATTGCCAAAAATAATTTAAGAAGAATAGAAAGCTTGGTAACTGTAGAAAAAAGTTAACGTGTTTTTCTTTCTTTTTTTTTTTTTTTCTTTTTTTGTTAAGTTACTTTTAAGAAAAGCTGGTCTTGGAAGTTCTCAGTGAGTCCTTTTAAACCTCTAATGATGAGATTACTCCCAGTTTTTTTCTTTTTTTTAAGATGATTTTTTTTAGAGCAGTTTAAGTTTTCCAGCAAAATTTAAAGGAAGGTACAAAGAAACCCTCTATTCCTCCCACTCCCACACATGCTGGTCTCCCCGTTTATCAACATCCCCCACAGAGTGGTACATTTGTTACAATTGATGAAGCTACAGTGCCACATCATTACCACCCAGAGTCCACAGTTTACATTAGCGTTCACTTTTTGTGTCATCTATTGTATGGATTTGGACACAGATATAATAACATGATGTGTCCACCATTATAGTATCATGGAGAGTAGTTTCACTGCCTAAACATTCCCCTGCACTTCACCTATTCATCCCTCTCTCCCTAATTCCCAACTAATCTTTTTACTGTCTCCATAGTTTTGTCCTTACCAAAATATCCTATTACTAGAATCATACAGTGTATAGGCTTTTCAGATTGGCTTCTTTTCACTTCATAATATGCATGTAACTTTCCTCCTTGTCTTTTCATGGCTTGATAGCTCATTTGTTTTTAGCACTGAATAAGATTCCACTGTCTGCATATTTCAAGGTTTATTTATCCATTCACCTACTGGAAGGACATCTTGGTTGCTTCTAAATATTTGCAATTATGAATAAAGCTGCAAAAAAACATCTATGTGCAGGTTTTGATGTGGACATCATAAGTTTTCGATTCCTTTAGGTAAATACCAAGGTGTGTAATTGCTGGATCCCATGGTAAGAGTATGTTTAGTTTTGTAAGAAATAACCAAACTGTCTTCCAAAGTGGCTGTACCATTTTATATTTTGTATTCATTTCAGTAGTGAATGAGAGTTCCTGTTGCTCTACATCCTCACCAACATTTAGTGTTGTCAGTGTTCTGGATTTTGGCCATTATAATAGGTGTGTAGTGGTATCTTATTGTTGCTCTGATTTGTATTTCCCTAGTAATACATGATGTAAATCATTTTTTGATATGCTTTTTTGACATTTGTATATCTTTTTTTTGAGGTGTCTGTTAAGGTCTTTGGCCCAGTTTTAAATCAGGTTGTTTTCTTATTGTTGAGTTTTAAAGAGTTCTTTTTATATTCTGGGTACAAGTCCTTTATGAAATATACCTTTTACAAATAAAAAATGACTTAAATGTGTATAATCATCTAAAATTACATATATTTTATCTCATACGGTTCTCAAAAAAAAATCTGTGAGATAGGTAATACAGACATTATTCCCAATTTTTACATGAGCAAAAGCAAGACCAAAATTAACCTAAAATTAACTGCTGGTTAAGTGTCAGAGCCAGGCTGATGGCACATCCTCTGATTTCGAAGATAACAGAAAAACGAGGAACATCATAACCAAATTAAAATTTAAGTTTCTGACTTCAATCTTTAGAAATGTCACCTAAGAAAGATAAGATAGATAATGTGTCCAATTTGAATGTCATACTTAAGTACGTTGATTCTTTCAATCATTGAGTCAGTTATTCAACAAATTTTATTAAGTGTCTACAAGGCTGAGAGAAAAAGGCCAGTATTTTGTCCTCCCTAACTTAGCCAACTGGTTCTATATCCATGCAATGCCTTGGTTTCCCCTTTCTCAACAACTAGGAATAACATTTCCCCATGAACGCCTCAGGATTTGATATAAAGATACAAGACAATGATCAACGTGATGGAGCTTCCATAATGTAAATGACAACACCGTATTCGTGTATAACTGGCTCCCATTAGTTACTACTTTCTATGACTTTATGTAGTTTTATGCTTCTTCAAAGCCATTGCATAATATTTTATGGCATATTTATTTAGTACCCACCTTCCTCATTAGAATGCAAGCTTCACAGGGCCATAGACAGACTGTTAGGTTTTATAAGTATTGTAGAGATGATTTAAAGTATACAGGAGTATGTGCCTAGGTGACATGTAAATACTATACCATGTTATATCATCTCTGGAGCATCTGTGGATTTTGGTATCAGCAGGACCTCCTGAAACTAATCCCCCATGGATACCAAGAAACAGCTGTCTATCTCCCAACCTTGACAATGGATCAGATTTACTATGCCATGTATCTTGACTTCAAAATTTCATGAACGAGCAAATGTACGTAATTTACAACTTAGAGGGAAGAATTAAAATCACATTTTTAATGTGACTTCTTGCTAATTTTCATGAAGTAAGCCTTTAAAAACATTTAACCCAGAAAGAAACAACAACCTAATATAAAGTTATTTAAGAAAACAAAGTCACATATTTTGTCATTTTAACACCATACCCTAAAATAAACTTTAGCATAATAGATGGGTCTAAATATTATGATAGCCTGCTTGTTGGCATGGAAACACCGCTATCAGTATATCTATGAATATGCATTTGCCTATGTTTCCCTGGCTAAGCAACCAGCACAAATTCATACTACTTGTTTTCTTTATAAGTTTTATCTGAGATCCAGAATAAACAAAGAACAAGAGTGCAATTTTGTACTTCAGAAATGCATTACACATGATGCTGGATGACACATGGATCCATTAGTCTAGCAGAACTCCCACCCTTTGGTACTTAGCCCTTGAAAACTGTTTCTTAGTTTAAATTTTTTAAGAGCAAAGATGTATACAAATTAGAAAGCAATTAGGGCAACTGTGCTGATGCAAGAGTATAGGATGAAATGAAAATGGGACAAATATAAATATGTTTTTGTTGGAATAAAAGTGACAATTTATTAAATGGGTTATATTACCCTTTGGATTTGTGTGTTTATTGAAAGTGCCAAAAATCATGAAAGTGGTAGGAGAAATGCACTCCATCAATCCTAAGTATGATGCTGTTCTCCATAAAATACATTCTCTCTTGCATTTAGCCAATATGATAAATTAGGCTACCATCCTCACAGAAAATATTTCAACAGAAGTATATGGTCTATAAGCTTGACTTTCTAAACACTGAGGTCTCTCTGTTCTTGTTCTGCTCAATTCCACTTTTTTTGCATAACTATTACATAATAAGGTAGGAGGCTTTTACAGTAAAGTAGATTAGATGGGAAATGGGTTCTCCATTTAGCCTAAGTCTGCCTTTTGAAACCTTCTCTTGATATACAAAAATCTATCTTTTATATGACCAGCTGGTCTTATGAACAAATAGGTATATGCATGCAAGTATACACACACACACACACACACACACACACACACACACACACACACCTATAGACGTTTTTACACCAGAGGTGCTAAGAGTTGAGTTATTTATAATATATTCATGTTGGTCCACGACCATAAATCAGTCTCTTCTCTCCTGACTAAATAGACTCAGTTTCTTTCTCTTTTCCTAGTGTAAGGACCATGACTAAACATGCCAGGCCTGCCTGTGTTTACACCCTGTCTGCTTGAAAAGAATTATCTCTGTTCATTTCCATCCAACAACAGCCTATTCTACTAACATTTTTTAAAATTCCTTGTTAAAAGATGATTTTCTCCCATCCCCCCAAAAGAATAATTGTTTCCTTTTAAACTCTGGCATTTTTCATATCTTCCTTATCTAAATTTCCATACATTAAATCAATCACCTAGTTTTTCTTTCATAGGTCTTCCTAAACTCCTCCTCTTCCTCTCTATCTTGTTTCCACAATCTGAATTCAGAAACATTTCCCACCTAGAGGGAAACATACAAGCCTACATGAAATGAATTGTGAGTTTCCCCGTGGGTGAATGGGTGGAGTAAATGTTCTGCAACAATAATTGTAGCTCACATTTAATTGGATCCTACTAAATCCTGGTACCCCTTTAAGTTCTTTGCAAGAATTAAGTCCTAGCCTGACTCTCATAGCAATCCTGGGAGGAGGTAATTTATTTTCCTCTATGGAAATGAGAAAAGTGAGTCACAATGACATTAGATGACATGTCCAAGGTCACACAGCCAGTAAGTGATGGCACCTGGCTCCACAGCCCAGGCTTCTCACCAATATACTTGTAGATTCAACATCTGCCTCCAATAGGGATGTTACAAACAAGATACCTGTACTGAGTTCCCCTGGGTTCTCCACTTGTCTCCAGGTTTGGCCAGAAATGCAAATGGAAATGCTTTGGAGTAGAGGAGAAAAACAGCACCTCAACCTTAGGGAGGACGGTCACAGCTTTAAGGAGAAAGCCCTGGGTTTGGAGGGGAAAATAGAGGCACAGACCAAGCAGTCTGTCCACTAGAGCCAGAGCTGGAGTTCTGGGGCTAGATGGTGGGAAGTCCTGGGAAGTCCCATGCCTGTCTAACTCTCTTTTTCTTTCCGGGGCGGGAGATCCTTTCAGCCTCGTCACTCACTCCCTGGTTCAGTAGCCCACTACAGTGACAATCACTCAAGTCTGAACATGTAGCCTCGGCACATGCAGAAACCCACCCTCCTGTCCAGTTTCGCCTTCCTCCTATCCACTAGAGCAACTGTGGCCAGACTCATCTTTCTTACGCACTCGTCAAATCCTGCCACTACCCTCCTCAGTGGCTCCACACTGCCTTCAAGAAGAATCCAAACTCTTTCGTATGGCCTGATGTGGTCTAGAAGGATCTGAGTCCTGGCCTTCTCTCCATTGCCAGCGGCACACTCTGCACTTGTGTCAGATGGAATTCCTTTCTCTCTGTTGCAGAGGTCATGCTATTTCTGATTCTCAGTCTTCCTTCTACTTTTCCCACTTTGCTAACTACCATTAACCCCTAAAACCTCGACTTAGGTGCTGTTTCCCCAGGAGGTCTTTGTTAATAGACTGTTCATCATAGCACAGTGTTTTTAAGTATGATGTGAGCTTCATGAGGGAAATGAACCCTTGGTCAAGACCTGGCACTTACTGGGTGGTATATTGGTTTTCTGGGGCTGCCATGCCAATGTACCACAGTTGGAGTTGGCTTAAAATGACAAAAATATACTGTCTCATAATTCTGAAGGCTGGAAGTCTACAACCCAGGTGTTCGCAGGGCCAGGCTCCCTCAGAAACTGGTGGGGGAATCTTCCCTTGCCTCTTCCTAGCTGTTCTGGGGGTTTGCTGGTGAACTTCGGCATTGGCTGACTTAGAATCACCCTGGTATCTTCCTTCATTATCACGTGGCATTCTCCCTCTGTCTTTATGTGGATGTCCCTTTATAAGGACACTAGTCACAATAAATTAGGGGCCCACCCCACTCAGGTATGGCCTCATCTTAACTAATTACACCCGCAGAGACCCTATTTCCAAATAAGGTCACATTTTGAGAAAATGGGTTAGGGCTTCAACATATCTTTTTTAGGGAGACACAATTCAACCACTCAGCCCATAAAAGGTGGTGAACTATATTATGAACAAATAAAACAAGTGAAAATGTTATGTCTAGGGAGGAAGCAGCATCTAATAATAGACTTGAATATCTCTGACATGAACTATGCATGTTTCGGGTGGCCTGAGCAGTAGATATTTTCCAGAAAGCTAATGGATTCCCATTTCTTTTTCCAGAATTTTTCACCTACCTGACAATGGACCTTGTTTAATCACAAGCTTCAAGATCATGATAGAATCATCTGGACTTTTCTTATGTCCAACCGCACTAACTTTCTAGTTTTCAGCAAATATTGTTTTCCTTGATATCTCTAAACCCTATCCAACTGGTACTTTAAACTAAATGTGGCATAGCTTCATTTATAATTATCAATTTAACTAAGATTTTATATACTCTTAGGAAAACCATTTTAATTGAGGCATTTTCAGCAAAAAACTTAAATTTTCTCTATTATAAACCTGTCAGGTACTAGCTGGATATGGCTAGTTCCTTTGCTGCTCAATTAAAGGACATTATCCACCATAAAAACATCAATGTTAATTAAAATCCACAAATGGATAAGATTAGGAAATACTAAATATAAATGATTATGAATATTCTTAAATAGCACCAGATCACCTTACCCATGAAGCCCACACATCTTAATATGGAAAGATGATAAAAAAAAATTATAGACTGGAAGAAATTAAATACAGCTATGTTTCCTGAAGTCAGCAAACAGAATTACTTCAATAAAGCATGTAGTGTCTAGACAGCTATTGCGTTATTGCTCCGTGATGAATACAGCCTTTCGGTGTGCTTGATGCTGCTAACAGCATTCATAATATTTAATGCACTAATGATATATTTTAGTTAGGAGGTTAAATGATGTTTGCAATGCAACACTTTCGAAAATGTCATAGTCTTCTGACAATAACATATGGAAACATTAAAACGATTCTTGTTTTATGAATGTCTTCTGCTAGAATCAATGAAATTAAATAGAAATGCTTTAATAAGATATGTATTTAACTACGACAGTAAGCAAAAAGTAGCGCTACTAAGGCATGAAGTTGGAAAGCAATATATTTTATATGGCCTCTTAATGTGTATTGCCAAAGGATTGCTAACAAAAATGAAGAATGCTGTAGTAATGCCAGTAGAGAAAGATGTGCTCCATCATTAGAATCACAAGATGAGATAGGGCTTCTGCGACGGCATTAGGAAACATTCTTCCCTGGTGCTCGAGAAAAAGATGGGAAAGTTTAGTCATTTGTCTAAACTTAGTTTCTGGCACAAATAAACCTGGATTCAGGGCTGCTACCTATGGCTGCACAAGTGGTACACTGCACAACTCAAGACAGCATCTTCCACATGGACTGTGATATGAAAACCACTCGAGCAGTGCTCAACCGTCACAACTGTAAGTGGCAGCTCTGCTAAAAGGCCACGTCTTTGCAGTCCTGCAATTTACACCATAGGGCACTAACTCTCAATGATGCTGCCTAGGGCAAAGGCAAGTATGAGTCAGATCTGAATTTCCATTCCGCTATCAACCCCTAAAGGAAAAAACGTACTTACCCTTAGTCAAGCCTGTAAGGCTCGCATACCTGACTTCTAGTGCTTTAGTTTTGGTTTTAGAGTCAGAAGAACTGGGTTTGAGTCCATGATCTGTCCCTTAAGAGCTTCTGTAACTCTGGGAGACCTGCTTATTCGTTCTATGACTCAGTTTCCTCATCTGAGTGATAATTGCCTAGATGCCCTCAGGTTTTTAACAACCGACAATAAAAATAATATATGCGAAGTTTTACTATGCACCAGGCACTGCAATTAATGCATGTAGGCATTAATTGTGGCAGAAAAAAAGATTTATTTAGATTTGCAGATAGGCCTTTAGGTTTATTTACACTGACAGGGGAATACCTTATAATGTAATTCTGTAAGAACTGCTCTGTGTGTGTATGTGTATATATTAACATATATGTATTTGTGTGTGTGTATATATTTTTATGAGAGAGAGATCCTTTATGCTGAATGCTAATGCCATAAACCTTAGAGCTACACTGTCTAATAAAGTAGCCACATGTGAGCCCTTGACGTGTGGCTTGTTTGGATTGAGATATGCTGTAACTGTAACATACATAATGGATTTCAAAGACTTAGTACAGAAACAAATAATAAAATATCCCGTTAATAAGTTTTATATTGATTACATATCGAAATAATATTGGATTAAAAATTATTAAAATAATTTTGCTTGTTTCTTTTTACTTTTTAAAATACAGTTACTGAAAACATTAAATTATATATGTGACTCCACATTATATTTTTATTTGCATGGTGTTACTTAAGAGTATTTTGCTTCTGGAAGCCAAAAACGCATAGGTACATTCCCAGAGATCAGAGTCAGAGGGTAGACTGTTCTGACTTTTAGACAGAATGACAGATATGCATTCTGTGACATGCTAATAAATTTTACCCTAATATCTTCTATACAAATGTTCCACACCAAGTCTTATCATATGTAAGTGCAATGCAAAGCAGTTTAAAAGTTCCAAAGACATTTTCCTTCTTTTGCTTCATTTACAATCATTGCATAGGTGCGTATTAATCAGCCTCCTGGCAGTATAGAGACGGCGCAGTTCAGCGTGGTAAATGGAGGTGAGTCTGGCAGTGAGCAGGCTACAAGGAAGCCAACAGGCATGATGCAGCAATGTGCAGCTGGTGACAGTGGGCACCATCACCATGCGTAGGCTTCCAGACCCCAGAGAGGGTGGCTGCACCGAAAGAGTATTCCTAGGAGCTGTGGCCCGCAGTTAGGAGGACTCCTGGACAACATCTGGGGATCTAGCAGGGAGGAAGCCAGGGAATCATATCCTGACCTTTCCTCTTTCTACTCTCCAATATCCTGCCATGGCCTCACATTAGCCAAAACCACCCAAAAGCCAGAAGTGGAGGGATGGAGTACATATGGATCTCCTGGGGCATACGGGAGGTGGAAAGTGGATCTGGGAGGGATAGATGGAAGACATCAAGCACAACAAATGTTTTTCATTGTTCTGAAAAACGGCTCTTGCCAATTAAAAGGATGAAAGAGATGAGTAGCTGCATGGAAAATAAGACCTTCTAAGATGCTCCCAAACTTGTTGAAATGAATACAGTTAAAGGATCTGGCATTTTCTTCATGTTTTCCGCGATGCCATGATACTATTCAAACCACCTGTCCCATTTTCAAGTTCAAGATTTACCATTGTCATTCTTATAGGAATAATATTCTTATGTGCAAATGTTCTCATCCCTGAAGTGGAGAGTTTATAAGGAGTTGCAGTGCTCCAAGTTACTAATAGTAGGGGAAGGAAACTTCTGGATGCCAAATCATACTGTTCTATTTAAAAACATGACTCATTTTTTTAATAAAGATACAGACACAGTCTCGCTAGGTCATTTTTTCAGCTACTAGGGGAATAAGTCATTCTGGCAGACGCATCAGGGTGCAGCCCGGCTTAAAATTGGATGATCCATGCAGACCACTGCCTGATGTCATTTTATGGATGAGGCACTCAGCTGGGAACATCTGCTTTAAGATTTTCCAGGTTAAAGCTTTGACTTCTATGCTACATAGGGCAGAACTCGAAGGGTTTTAACCCATTATGTATCACGCTCACTCAATATGATTCATGGATCTAGGGACAGAGGACCTATTCATTCTTCCTTCGGGTAATTCTGTGACTCCCAGTCATGCCGAAGAGGGTGAGCTCTGTGTCTAGCTGGGAATAGGAGTACCGCTTTGTCTTTCTTGTTGATGTTTATATCCATTCTGAACACACACCTTGTGCTGCGTATGTTGCCAGACAAGACACATAAGTAGGCATGTCTCTTTTAACCAAGAAAATAGAGTAAGAGCAGAACCACTAGATATTGGAGGCTTAATCTAGCAGTACTGCATTCATAAAGTGATTAAGACACTTGTCCTGGCCTGGAAAATGAGAAAGGCTGTGATAATGTAAATACTCTCTATTCATCCTTATTCTCTAACATGTGTAATTTATTATTTTAGTTTACATCATCAGAAAGCACTCAGAAAAATCTGACAAGTATGGAGTGTGTAGAGTGTCATAACACAGGCTCTACAGTCAGAATGCCACTTGCTCACCTGAGGAACTCATAAATTATTTGGCCTGCCCACACATACCTAAGGTTTTCCAACTATAAAACAGGGAGAACAGTATTACATATATTCTTGGGTCGTTGTGAAGATTAAGTAAAATAACATACACAGGGGCAGGATAAACACTAAATATTTATACTTGTTATAAGGTGTCAGTCCAAATACAAATGCTTTGCATGGCTGTATGTTTAAAAATGCCCTCTGAGTCTACCAGAATCGTTTATTCCATCACTGTTTTTCTATAGCCTTTGGAAAACAGCCCTTGTTTCCTCTGTTATACAGTATCTATCACTATTTAGCATGCAGGCATCCCTTGCTTAGTTCTAAGAAAAAGTTTGCCACTTCTGAAAATTGTATCTGCTTTCTCTATCTAAGATGAAAAATTTATAAACCAACATGTTTCCATTTGGGTTTTAGCTATCAGGACACTTCCCAGCTGTTAGAATTAATGCCTCCCAGGTGCCTCTAAATCCCTTTAAATGGTCTCCTTCTATTTTTATCTGTGCTTGTCCTATTTTACATTAATTTCCTTCTATAAGCCAACTCCAGTCTTTTCAGAAGCCATTGAATATAAATCATAAAGAATTATCTATGCATTATATAATAAAAATTAATGCAGATTCTTTGTGGCTTCTTATTGTACCTGCTCAGGGGACATTTCATGGCCAACTGATATCCTGCCAAAAGAAAGATGAGGCAAGAGAAAAGGGCAGAAATTTAATCATTTTTAGAGGAAGTTCCAAGTTTCAAGTCAATCACACCACTGCAGTAGAATTTAAATCTGAATTATTTGTATGCTGTTTTAAAATCCCAATCTCTTTAATAATCTCCGCTCAATTAAAAAAAAGAGAAGAAGTTGTTTTTGATAAAGAGAAGAACTAAAATCCACTTTGGTTTATAAGAATCAACTTGGGAACATGTTTCAAGTGAAGTTTCCAGGCCCTACTCTTAAAAAATTCTGGTTCTGAAGAAGAAGGGGCTTTGGATCTATTAGCTATAGAGCACGTATATAATAGGAATATAAAACAGATCAGTCAGCCTTGTGATCTGAGGGTCACATATTTGGAAACTGCAGAAAGAAGTCTACGTGATATTGTAGAAAAATCCTCTGACACACCTTAGCCTTCATTAAAATGTAAGCCTGGGTCGACTGAAGTCATTTCAATTCAGACATTTACCAAAAGCTGTTTGGCATTAATTGGTTTTCTATCAAATATTCAGAATGAATAGCTGAATACTTCATTATACAGTAAGTTAAAAAATATCTACCCAAGACCCTAGCATTCACAGGAAGGTTCTGGGAACATTAGCATTAAGTAAAAGAAGTGTTTGAATGTTCTGGACACAGAAGGGAATTTAATTACATATTTCGCAAAAGAGTATGTTAAAATACATTTCTGATTTTTATAATAATTCGTTATGATCGTATGTAGTTGTGTAGCCATTTAACAGTGAGATAATAAATCATGCTAAGCCTTCCTCTCCAGACCCTTTATCTAAAAAATGAGAATAGTCCTTTGCTCACAGGCTTGTGAAAATTAAGTGACTTAAATTTATAAAACATAGTAGGCTTTCAACAAATAGTAGCTGTAAGTATCTATTTCTTTGGTAGAAAAGGTTTTATAGTTTGCTCTGTAAATGTATGAAACACTTTACAAATATATGTGCTTTTGATATAAAGTCAAAATAAAACACATTCTTTGAATCTTGCGGGAACAAAAACACAGAAGAAAATTTCAAGAAAAATGGCCTCAGAAATACTAAGAAAAATCACATCCGCTGTTAGTGGGAGTATAAACTGGTATAATTTTGGAAAGCAGTGTGACAAATTTCTATTAATCTTCACATATAAAGGTCTCTATATAAAAATCTTCACTGAAGCACTATTTACAAAAGTAAAAGGCTGGAAACAATCTAAATGATTCTTACCAGAAACTATCATAAAAAGTATGGTTTGTTTATCTGAAGCTCCAGTTTTCCAGCCTCGGTGTGCAACAGAATCACCTGGAAGTCTTGTTAAAACACTGGTTGCCAAACCACGCCCAGGAGTGTGTGAAGCAGTAGTCTGAGATGAGGTCTGAAAAACCTGCCTTTGTGGTAAGTTCCCAGGTAAAGGTGGTGCTTGTCTAGAGACCCACACTTTGAAACCTTATTGGTCTATGCCATAGACTATTACACAGGTGTGGAAAAAAAATCAGACATGTATGTTCTGATATGGAATAATTTCCAAAATATGTTGCATGTGAATTGTAAGGCGCTGGTCATTCTTTTTTGTATTTACTACTTTAAAGGATCTAAACCTATATATGCTTGAATAAGCATAAAGGAGTTACTGCCCAGCAACCCAGAAGATGAGGCGGAAAAACATCTTCTTCATTGTCTATCTTCAATGTTTTGTATGTGCATATATTATTTTTAAATGAAAATCTATCTACTGAATAAGAAATAAAGAACAGCAATTTAAGAATACTCAATTTTAACTACTTTACAAATGATTTCCAAAATCCCTATCATTTTCCTAGGCCAGGAGTATCTGACTTCATAGGCATTGCAGTAGAATAAATTCTGAAATCTGAAGAATCCTAAAGCCAGGTCTACTTACACATGCTTTTTTTTATTATTATTATTTTGGCAATGCATTAGGATTATGCTGCATGAATGAGCTCAGAATGAGGGGGGTAGATATGAAAAATGACATGTTTCTTTTAGAGCAGTAAAGTACGGTGCTAAAATAGTCACAATGTCTGTCTGCAGGAACAGGTGAAAACACAGAAAGATAATCTGCTCATTTACCACCAGGAAGTAGGTTCTGGTGAAAGTATCTCATACGCACACAGGTTTCAGGGGTGGAAAGTAAATTATCTAGAACAGTTGGGATGTTGAACATTTCTTTAAATAGGAAGCCAATGACTGGTAAGAAGCTTCATTGTAGCTAATTCACATTTTCAATGTAAGAAAAAAAAAAAAGAACTTTGTAATTTTTCCTTGTTATGACTTAGCTTATAAATATTTTTGGCAAATGAAAATGCGGTGTTCATTTCACCTACCTGAGGGTTTGAAATGTTCCTTCCATGTTGAAAGAGCAAATTACTAAGATTACACTCAGAGGAAAAATAAAATCTATTTACCAATAAGTTTTTTATGTTCACTCTACATACTATCAAAATAAAGCAAATAAAGTCATTCCAAAGGCCAATAAACACAAAGGCTATAAAACTCCTTGCACAAATATGCTCCAACCAGTTAGTGGTAGAATTTACTTTAATATTATTAAAATGTTATATTTCATAAAGTTGTATGACAAAACAAAATGCATATTCCCATTAATGGTCTATTTTATTTTCATATTATTAAAACCTGATGCTTTGTAGAATCCTTTGATAAACAAGATAATACAATTGACTTTGGTGGGACAAAAGAAGTCATTATTTAGTGTAAAAGGTACATTAATTAAAGTGTTTTGATTATTTTTTAAAAGTCTAATTTACTCCAAAAGGGTAACAGTTTTCAGAAAATAAATTTACATTAAGAGAAAATTTTAGAGGTCAGATATGCCTAGGGGTTAACAGCCTTTGATTTACAAGCCAGTGGCTGAAACTTGAGCTTCTACTTCATCATCAACTTGTGCTTAAGGCAAATTACCTCAACTCTTTAAGACTCAGTATTCTCATCAGTAAAGTAGAAGTAATAGAATTATCATTGACCCCAATCATGTTAAACAAGACTCCCCTTGAAAAAAAAACCCCAATATTCAAATTTAAAATATTATTTGTAGTACAGGAGGGAGGAGATGCTATAGAGCCATTTCTACTACCTTTTTAAAAAAAAAAAAAAATAAGCCAGTGGAAAAAAATGTTTATTTTGACTACTTATGTGTGTCACATGCACATTCAGTATTAAAAACAAAAATTATCTTCCATTTGGAATTTATAAACAAGTCTGGTAGAATATAACATCCATTAAATTTTTAACACCTTGCCTTGTTTAAGAAAGAATTTGGCATGGCTCAGGATAGACAAATTAATACATAACAACAAATTAGAAGGACTAAGAAATTTAAAAAGCAAAAACAAAATTGTTTTTCTTTTTAACAGGTGAATGACAACAATACCCGATACCAAGGCCAGACAAAAAGGAGTCCCACATGTTCCCATCATGACTATGTAACAAGTCCTTTTGGTCTCTTCCACAGAGCTGATTATCTATGAATATCTGCAAATTGCTAATAGAGAACTTCTATAGGAATAGGCATGAGTTTCTGTTAGTAAGTAAAAGTGGAAGATGAAAAGCTGGCTATGTAAGTAACAGAAATCCTGGCAGCTGGCAGAAAAAGTGAAGTACACCTTCCCTGGCCTCCTGCTGTTAGAATCCATGGTTCTTTCTCTCATTATGATGCCAACTGGCTTCCTGAATGCCACTAGGAGGAACTAATTGGTTTTCTGGATTCTAGATTTCCTACACAAGATGTCAAATGAGTTTGCACCTCATGCAGACATCTCTCACAGCAGGGACAAGACTATCTTAGAAACTTTACATGTTTGCAGTTTAACACTTGTTCTGCCTGGTTTCCTGGTCAATCATTTAAGGAAACCTGAAAAACATGTCTTCTGTTATTGTTCTTTTGTTCCTAGGTCAACATCTCCTGAAGAACCAGCATGTCTTATTCAAACCCTTCACTTGCTCTCTAAGGAAATGACAGTGTTTTCTAAATAGTCTTCTATCCGGCCCACCAGCAGCTTTAAATCAATTCATATTACACAACTGTGGAATTTCAAAACAAAATCCACAGGGAAAAGAAACAGTGGTTTCTAGCCAAGAGTATATGTACCTGATTTTACTGTTTCTATTATATTTAATGCAGTTGAAATTTGTAAACAGAAATTCCCTAAACCCTCTGACAATGTTAGTTGCCTAGTAAACTTAGCTGGACCTTAAATGCTTTCCATAGTTTTGTTTCCCTAGGGTGAAAAATGTCTATACAGTAATTAAAGCATGAACTTTAGAATGAAAAATACTAGACTTTGGAAGATGGCTCACTTCCTACAAAGTGTGTAAGTAACCTCATAGAGTTGTTATGGAGAAAGATCACAATGCAAAGGGTTTTATCAGTACTGTGTTCGGTCCATAATAATTGTTCAACAAACATAATTTACCATTACTATATATCTTAAAAATACATATAAAATCATAAAATCTGCTTTTATCAAGCAACCGTTACAATTCTCAAGTGAATGTATTATCTATTGGTGCCCAAAAATACTTGGTTATGGAACTAACGTATTCTGATTTCTTCTTTTCTAAAATACGAGATGGCATATACAGATAAAAGAGCGGGAATGTAGAACAGTAATGCTCCGACATGAGATGGACAGATGGATTTAAATGAAAGAATGACAGTAGAAGGACATGCTTAAAGGTTGAAATCCAGCTGCCAAAGCCCAAGGTATAGTCCAGTCCAAAGGCAATGAATACAAAACATTTAATGAAGAGCAACCGGACCAGAAAACAGTACACAAAAAGTGATGACTCAAAAAAAAAATAGTATATAGTATTTATATTGCATATCATTGAATCTGAAAACAATACCCACAGGGAAAAGTAATGGCGGTTTCCAGTCAAAAGTATATGTACCTGGTTTTACTGTTTCTATTACATTTGAATCTATAGAAATTTGTAAATAAACATTCCCTAAGAAACATTTTCACAATGTCGGTTTCCTATCAAAATGAACTGGATCTTAACTTAGAAAAGTGACTACCTACGGGAGACCCTCCATAACTGTTAGCTAGCTTCTGAAATCGTTTTTCCCCAGGCATGGCATTCCATTCTAGAGATGCAAATAATATTAAATGATCCAACACAGAGTACTAAGAATTGTGCATGTGGGAGAAACAAACAAACTAAAATGTCTTTACCATCATTGTGAACACTCAAAAAGTCAGTTAAGAGATGTAGGGATTTTTACATGATTTAAAGAAAACAAAAACAAAAACAAAAAACTTTTGAGAGTAAAAAGTTAAAACAGAAAAAAAAATGAAAACAACTGGACTACAGTCTTCAATTAACCAACCAGCACTGAAATGATTTTTCCCTGCTTATGCTCTAAAAGGAAGAATCTAAAAAGCACTGTTAAATGGTGGTTGTTTAGAAAGGCATTATATTTCTTCCTGTATCTGTCCAGAAGCCATCTTTGTGTGCAAAAATAAATAAATGAATACAATTCTTTGTCCAAAAAAAAAAAAAAGGTTATGGTGGAATATACGTGTTTGCCTTTGTAGAATCCCTCTTCCTTATAATAGCACCTTTACTTTACTCTCAGAACACTTCCCCCTCTTCACCAGTGCATGAGGAATAAGTAAGGGTCGACCAAACCATTTTGTTGTATCCCACTTGTATCTGTTCTGCAGGTTTGTCCAGGGACGGGCAGGTTTCCTATTCCAGTGGGCAAGGCTTACACTTAGGATTCATGTCTGAACCCTGAAGGAGAAACATGTTCCTGTCTCTTGAGACAGCTAAGCATGGGGTGCAGGCTAACATTCTGCGTGCAGAAGACAGAGGCTTCCCCAGAGAGAGGCCATCAGAGAAGAAAGCAAAGACGGAAAAACACCAAGGTCCAAAAGCATCATTTGAAACCCTAGATCCAGCCAGGACTGCACTCAATATACCTGGGAATTGTCAGCCACAGGAGCCAAAAAATTCCCTTTAAAGCTAAGCCAGTTCTGTTTTGAGTTTCTCTCACGTGTCACTAAAAGAGTCCAAACTAAAACAAGTGAAGTCTGAGCAGACACAAAGAGATGCTTCCAGAAGGAGAGAAATACGGAGAAAATAAGTGAGTCTGGTGAGAGGGAAAGTGAACAGAAGCAGAGGAAAGTTAGGTAGGAGGAAGAGATGAAGGGGGAAGATAAATATGGTAAGTAGAATAATATTAGTCTTACTGGACGATGAATTATTTGCACAGGGACTCAGGACCTAATGGAGACAAGAGGATTTTGAGCTGCTGACACCACTGAGATGCGGTGTTAGAAAAAAGCATGAATAAAATATCAATAACAAAGATGTTCATAGTCAAGAAAGGAAGAAAAATATGATAATGAAATTTAGATCAATTCCCAAAATGTTATGCTGAAACTACTACCCTGAATTGGGAGACATAATTGTTTAATATTTGATGGTAGGAAAAAACTGGACTACACATAATTATATGTCTTATCATTAATACCTATTTTAATGAAAGCTTCAAGCCTAGATGAGTTGTCATGAAGAAAAATTTATCTAAAGATCATAAGTTGAATGAGACAATTTTATTAATAAGCTGCCTACTAGAAAACCTGGAGCTAAATGTAGATTTTTAGAAAAGATGCTCAGTGAATGCATTAAAACAAATTTAATAATTCGAGAAGGCAGTTACCATAAGAAAAATTTGAACTTGATCAAGAAGTTATAATCAAGATATAAGGAATAAAAAAGATATGCAAAAGAAATGAGTATATATATTGACTGTGGATCATTATATATTAGTGTCCTTGAGTAAAAAGAAATAAAAATTTAGTCGGAAAGTGACAGACAGCATTTTAAATCATAGTCTGTACAAATAAAGAAGAAAAATTGATTAGTGTTC
The DNA here is from genome assembly GCA_008750895.1 of Mirza zaza. Lineage (NCBI taxonomy): Eukaryota > Metazoa > Chordata > Mammalia > Primates > Cheirogaleidae > Mirza > Mirza zaza. The sequence goes on from VSMD01128915.1 coordinate 81,255, forward strand.
ACTGTAGGAGATTTTTATTAATAACTCTACCAAATTAAATAACCAAAGTGATGAAATATTCCATTTTCTAAAACGTTATCTTTGGGGATTTTTGACATTAAAGTTCTGAAGTATAATTTATAGCAAACAGAATTTTTTTTTAAAAAGACATACTATGCTCTGGAGTAACATATTCTTTCCTTTATCACAGAAGAATTAGGGCAAAAAACTCAAGAAAGAGAAAAAAATTGATATTGGATGTCTTTTGCAAATTAAATTGCCCCCAGATTGACTAACAAATAAGAGATACCTTACCAAATGCAGAATTATGAAAAGAAGTAGTGTGAAATATTATACTCTTACCAAAGCTATTTTGATTTTTAAAGCTATAGTTCCAAATCTAACAAAAATATGGCAGAGAGAGAGAAAGAAAAAAATCATCCAAAAGAGATCATTACTCTGAAAATTACAGGGTATCAGGTATGATTTTGAAGACATTTTCCAACATTTGCAAAATAGAATCACAGCAGTATAATGGATGAGCATTAAGCCAGGACTCAATTAAATATATGCTCACATGGAAGAAGAAATTACAGAATATTTTTAGTATGCTACAGCGGGAGAACACAACAGCCTAAAAATTATGGTACACAATGAACTATAAAATACCACATACATATAATAGTGCTTTATTTGAAATTAAAGGGTTGGATTCAATTCTAGCTTTTTCACAAGCTATTTGGTTTTAACTTTATATAATATATACCACCCAAGCAGCTGCTACCTTTGCCATGCACAACTTTCTTTCACAGATAAGTCATAACAGTTCTGCCATGGACAAGAAATTGCTTTTAGAGTTCTTAAGAAGTGATAAAAAAAAAAAAAAATCCCAACAGAACAGCAATAAAGGAACACTCCTACAGTGACCAAAGAGAAAAGTAAAACAAAACATCAGGCACATGATTTCTAAGCAAGAATTTTTTTGATTCGAGAAATAAAACTGATCTATCCTGAGAAGCACTCAATCTACTTCTACTGTAATGGCATTATACTGGAACAGAAGAAAACCCACATGGAATAATGCCAGTTAATCAAAGGGCCAAATGGGCTAATGATGTTGTCAGCCTCAGGAAATTTCCAAGTCTTTGGGATACTGGACTCCAATAAAACTGGAATTTCACAGGACTTAGGTTTTATATAATTGCACTCAATTTGAAAGGAATCAGAATTAGCTTCATAAAAAGCTAAGCAACATGTTTCCTTTGATCTCTGCAATGATACATACAACATATTTTTACATTCAAAAACATTTATAGGAAGTTAAACTGAAATGCTACTGATATCTCAAGCAAAATCTTGAGTCTAGAAGTTTGCTATGACTGATAACTGACAGAAAAGGTAAGGATGTAAGCCAAGGGCACGAATCAAAGAAGATTTAAATTTCTTTTATGTAGTGGAATAAAAAATGAAATGTCCATGTCATTATATGATCAGAAATCTTTAAGGTGCTTAGACCGCAGCCTTATTATGATTAGTACCAAAGAGTCTAACTTACTGAATTTCATATTCAGTATGAAATATTGACATAGATGGCCCCATTCTACTACCAATGTTCCTGAGGTAAATACCTTATTTGAATTCATAGAATTAACTGATTAAATTTTTAGGGATGGTATCAGCTAAAACCATTTAGATAAAACAAAACCACAGCTGAGAACAAAGCAAAAAAGAAATTAAAAAAAACACTGAACCATCAACTGGATTTCCATGAATGCTACTGTAGTTCAACATGAGAATAAGGAGGTTTCTAGACTCTCTAAAGTAACAACCCTGTGGTTATAGCAAATGAGTGCCACTTCTAATGATCATCTATAGACACATGAAGGATGAGTCTCCTTCAGATGACAGATTTTCGAGGAGTTTAAACATTGCTTTCCAAACTGAATTACATCGTCTTACAGAAATAGAGTTTTCAAGCCTGTCATTTAGTTGTTAGTTTCAACAAGGACTGCCTGAAAGGAAAAAAGCCAATAGGATTCTAAAGGGCATTGTTGTACTGTGATATTTGGCAAATTCTTCATAAAAAAATAAGAAAATATTCCATCTCAAGCTCTCATTTATTTCAAAACCTGGAAACCATTTAAATTAGCTCCATTCTGTTCAGTATAACTTCTAATCTTTAAAGCACAGAATGGTAAAATAGAAGAGTATTTTAGATAATGTACCTGATCCTTCCTTACAAATAAAGACATGGAGGCCCAGAGAGGCCTGGAACCAAAGTCTTCAATTTCTAATCTTTGGTTCCTTCCACTCTAAGACATTGATGGGATTAATATTCATTTTAGCCCTGCTAGATGACTCTCAAAGTGAAGATACACCTTGTCAGTCTACTAATTACAAAAGGCTCCTAATAACTGACTGCAGAGATTTAGAGAGGTGACTCAAAACTCATCTGACCCACAGAATGGTAGGAAACATTTTCATGCATCTGACAAGGGACTTGTACCCAAAATACAAAAAGAATTCTTGCAATTCAATAATAAAAATATATAACCCAATTAAAAATGGGCAAACGATCTGAATAGACATTTCTCCAAAGCGGACTTACAAATAACCAGTAAGCACATGAAAACATGCTCACATCCTTAGTCATCAGGGACATGCAAATCAAAACCATAATACCATACCACTTCACCAAAAGACAAATAATAACAAATGTTGGCAATAATGTGGAAAAGTTGGAACCTTCCAACACGTTGGTAGGAATGCAGTGACTTTGGCAAACAGTCTGGCAATTCCTCAAACAGTTAACTATAGAGTTACCATATAACCTAGCGGTTCCACTCTTAGGTATATAACCAACAGAAATAAAAAACAAACAAACAGACAAAAAACATACCATATAAATACTTGTAAACAATGTTCACACCGGCATTATTTATAATAGTCAAAAAGTGGAAACAACCCTGATGGCCATCAACTAATGAATGGATAAGTAGCACATGTGGTATGAAGTACTGATACATGCTTCAAGACAGACAAATCACAAAAACGTCATGCTAGGAGAGAAAGAAGCCAACGATAAAAGCCCACATATTACATGATCCCATTTATATGAAATGTCCAGAATAGACAAACCCATAGAGACAGAAAGTAGACTAGTGGGTTTCCGGGGCCAGAGTGAGGGACTTAGGTTAAATGGAGACTACTAATGGGCCCTGAGTTTCTTCAGAGGAATGATGACAACGTTCTAAAATTAATTCTGATGATGGCTGCACAACTCTGTAAATATACTAGAAACCTCTGAATCGTGCACTCTACATGGGGAACTACATAGTATGTGAATTATACCTCAAAAGTTGTTATAAAAAATGTATTCTGAACCTGTCTTCCCCTGTTCCAGCTTACCAATCCCCAGCTAACTGCAGGATCATTGTTAGAATGTGCAGTGCCTGTGTGCGAATTATAAACAGCTGCCTCCTCTGAGCAGGGCAGTTAGAAAGTCATTCCTTCCCTATGACACCACAGCCAGACTTAGGCCCGGAGATCTCACTGAAGAAAGAAGCCATGGGTGGGCAGGGCATGTCCTACACAAACATACGTCATAGTGGCTAGGTAGAAGAGAGACTTGTCAGGTTACCTGTAGATAGTGTCATCACATCAATGTGCTTAACAACAAACACATGATTTTATAAACCAGTCACCCCACACACACCGCTCCTGCCTAATATCCTGGTCTTCTAATGTTGTCTATCTTGGTGAACAGCACTGCCATCCACCCAATTCTAGGAGAAAAATATTCCATAGTCCACACATCCAATCCATTACCAAGTTCTATCATTTTTTATCTCAAGATTTCTAAATCCAGGCCGGGGCGGTGGCTCACGCCTGTCATCCTAGCACTCTGGGAGGCCAAGGCGAGGCAGGCGGATTGCTCAAAGTCAGGAGTTCGAAACCAGCCTGAGCAAGAGGGAGACCCCGTGTCTAATATAAATAGAAAGAAATTAATTTTCCAACTAATATATATAGAAAAAATTAGTTGTGCATGGTGGCGCATGCCTGTAGTCCCAGCTACTCGGGAGGCTGAGGCAGTAGGATTGCTTGAGCCCAGGAGTTGCTGTGAGCGAGGCTGATGCCACAGCACTCACTCTAGCCTGGGCAACAAAGTGAGACTCTGTCTCAAAAAAAAAAAAAAGATTTCTAAATCCAATTTCCCCCTTAACAGTCATCAGCTGTATAAACAAAGATAATCATTACCTAGTTTCCTCTTGGTCTCCTTTTCATTCCTTATCACCTCTACTCTAATGGCCAAAGAGCAGTCAGAGTTATCTTTATGAATAAAAATGTGTCACCTGTATACTGGCCTCAAAATTGCTTGGAATAAGATGGCTTAAGTGAACTTGATCTAGCCTGTGATCACTTCTACCAACTCACCTCATGCCATTCTCCCCTTCACTGGTGACACTGAATTGAACTTGATTCAAGTCTAGATCATTCTAAGCTCTTTCTCACCTCACTTTTTATCTTTAAGGCTGAAGAATGAAGATTGAATTTTAGAACTGTAGTTACCAAAGATAGATTATGGGAGAAGAACAAGCTAGTGTTTTCCTTTATAATATCTGTCACAGTTTGTATAGATGTGTGTATTAATCTGATGACATTCTATTCTCCATTAGCCCATAAGTTCCAAGATGTCCAGCCTTTTTGAAGTACTTGATACACAAAAAATACTCAACACACTCTCACTGAATAAATGAATGAATGCTAGCCTTGGAGTCTCTGTAATCTCTTTTGGTTGCTCATTCTTCCCACTATAACTCCACAGTGAAAATGTTTTTATTATGTTTGGTAGGTATACTATTATGACTTACTGAATTATGAAATTTGATAGCCACGTAATAAAGACCTCAGTGGTGAAGATTTGTAATCCAACCCAAACCCACTGGTCCAGATAATGCTCCACTCTCCAGTATTCCAACACAGAGAGTGTCCTGGGATGGAAATGCATAGCATCATGATTTTCTGAGAAAACGGATTATGAAACATTCTGATTAAGTCAAACATGCTCTGCCTAGTCCATTCCAATCATTCATCTATATGTACCTGAAAGGCATGAGAATAGGTGGGAAAACACATCAAGTCTAGTAGAAGTATAGATTAAGATACCTGTCAATGGGATCTTTTCAATCAATTATTTTCCCATAACGTACAGCCTGAAATAATATCATGATATCATGACTGTCCTAAGATACCTGCAGTTATATAAACTAAAACATTTTTATGATTCAAAAGCCAAATAACAAATACATTCCATTTATATGGAAAACATAAAATATATAGGCAGAGAGGTTACTAAAAAAATGTTGACTTCTACAGAAACTTGGTTTAAAATGTGACTGGGTTGAAAATCACTGTGTTTGACTAAAAAGTTTTGTTTTTATTTTTTAAATTATTTTTAATTTCAAAATATTAAGGGGGTACAAATGTTTTCGTTACATGAATAGCTTTATAATGCTTTAGGCAAGGCTGTAAGTATGCCCATCACCTGAATATTGCTTATTGTACCTCTTAAATAGGTCTCTACCTTTACCCTCCTCCCCCATCTCCCCTTCTAAATTTGTTTTTGGCTTTTGAAACTCATACAATATGAATGGTATACTGAGTTGTAGCCTTTTGAGCAAAGCAGCTCTGAACGTCATCAAAGTCGCTTATGTTCAAAAATGAAATCTGCATTTTTAGCCACGCCATTTAGTTATGAGAAATAGCACTGCCTATAACTGACAGAGATTTGGGCTTCTACTAATTATAACGCAACAATTTTAGCTAAGTATCCTTTGGTAATTTTTATTTTCATATGTAGCCAGCCACTCTGGGGTTTGTCCTTAAAATTTCTGCATTGTCTTTAATCTTTCTTCAAACTGCTTGTTCCAATTCTCATGGTGTTTTTCATTATTGCAGTCTAAGAAATATGAACAATGTGCTATCCACTCTGTGAGGGGAGGGAAACCCATTTTAGGGGTAAGATGGGTCAATTCCTACTTTACATGAAAAGATTACAAAATGTACAGAACAGCAAAAATTGGAGAGAGAAGGAAAAAAAATTCTGGGCTCAGTGGATGCTTTCTTATATATATTCTTAAGAGAGGGTGGTAGGGCCGGGCGCGGTGGCTCACACCTGTAATCCTAGCACTCTGGGAGGCCGAGGCGGGAGGTTTGCTCGAGGTCAGGAGTTCAAAACCACCCTGAGCAAGAGCGAGACCCCCGTTTCTACTATAAATAGAAAGAAATTAATTGGCCAACTAATATATATAGAAAACATTAGCCGGGCATGGTGGCGCATGCCTGTAGTCCCAGCTACTTGGGAGGCTGAGGCAGGAGGATTGCTTGAGCCCAGGAGTGTGAGATTGCTGTGAGCTAGGCTGACGCCATGGCACTCATGCTAGCTTGGGCAACAAAGTGAGACTCTGTCTCAAAAAAAAAAGAGAGAGGGTGGTAGAATCATTCATAATACAATGTAATCCTTTTAATTTCATAGTATACCTGCTCATGACATCTAGGTAAGAGATCAGATAGAATCTGAAGGCTACACTTAGCCTTGACTTGTTCTATCTGATGCAGACAGGTTTGGTCCAAGAAGTTCTTTTATAAAATTTAAATTTAGTATCCAATATTTAACAAGGTAAGACATTTGAAGTCAAGAATGACTCTTTAACTTAAAAAGTGATTAGCTTTGATAACATTGCTGCCACAATGTTATTTTTTCAAATTTCAGCACATTACAGGAGTACAAATGTTTAGGTTATGTACATTGCCTTTGCCCACCCAAGTCAGAGCTTCAAGCGTGTTCATCCCCTACATGGTGTGTACTAAAGCCAGGTAAAACATAGACACATCATAGATTTTGGCAAGATTCTGGTTAAAAACTATGTGCACACATATAATTATTCATGAGGAGAATACTATATATGTGTTTATAAATACACACGCATGTGTTCACATATACACAGTACATGATAAAAGTATATATAATATATATATTAAAATGATATAACAATTTAAGTCAATAATCATGGAAATCATACCAGGATTGCAAAAGTATACAGTAAGGGGAAAAAGAAACTAAACTCTTTGTTCAAAATGGAGAGAAACTGAAAGAAGAAATTTAAACATAAAATTATGGCTATTAGAGAAATATACACAAAGTACTTTAGTAAACTTAAAGGTAACTAATATGAACATCACATATAGCTTTCACTATATCCAGGGAAGATACAGGTTAAAAAAATACTTTACCCACAGGAAAAGAAAAAAAAAAGAAAAAAGAAAAAACAAAGGAAAGAGGCAAAGCAATGCAAAAAACAGAACACAGAGAATATAATGGCAAGAGGAAAGCTAATCCTTGTCATTATAAAAACAAAAAGTATAAGAATAAACCATGTATTAAATGACACATCAATTTAATAATGGCTTAATGGGGGGAGCAGAAAGAATACTAGCTCACTACATGAATACATTCCAATTTCAGAATTACTGAGGAGTAAGGAACTAACAGAAATCTTAGATCAAGGTAATTGTGACATTCATTATATACAAAACACACAACTAAACAAAGAAAGAGATTAGCAAAAAAAGAAACAAAAGTAGAAAACAGGAGAAGATGAAAACTAAATTGGGTTTCTGGTGCCAGTTCCAAACTCCCTGGAGAAAGAACGTGACTTTTTTAGGTTGGGCCATGTGCTCACCCAGGTCCAACCAACAGGGTACAAATATGGCTTCCAGAGGTCAGCTGCAGGGCCCTGGGCTCCAGGTCATTTGAAGGTCATCTGAGACAAAACCCCAAAGGTAGCCACCAATATTACCCTGTATGTACTATTTTCTTCCTTTCCTCATGTCATTTGTTGTTGTTGTTGTTGTTGTTGTTGTTTTATTTTTATATTTTTT